>JAJHJA010000408.1:0-153064 GCA_021202915.1 Heliconius himera
ATGTAGTTATTATACAGTACACGTAGAAAGGATGTTTTTAGGCATTTTTATATAGATTTATTTCAAACGAACGAACGAACCAAAAAATCTATGTATTTACTTGATATTTCTTTGAAGATCAAATCGTTCTTTATCTCTGTGTTGAATTAATTACGATTTAAACTTCACTGTTATGATTTATGAAGCTAATCTCTACTAACAATTCAAATTTGTTTACTTAAAATAAATAAATCAGCTTCACGCTGTATCCCGCACATAGCAGGGTAGGCAGAGGGAACCTAGTGTTAAGACACTCCGTTCCCCACTTTCTGCCGAATTCTGGAGGCATTGCTTGTTGAGTGGCAGAACTCAACGCCGCGCTTAACCTCGACACCAGAGCGAAGAAATGGAAATATAAATTAAAGTAAATATTTCATCTCCTCGAGTGGGGATCGAACCCACAACCAGTCGGTTTTGCAGTCACACCTCGTGCCGCTGCGCCACGACTGGCCTCACACCCTATAATAGAATGACAAACAAATATAAAGTTTAAATTAACGTTTCGAACGTCATTCTTTAGCCAGGGTCATACCAGCGCGATTTCTATATAACATTCGCTGGCAAGCTAATGCCTTGAGTTCATTCAAATAACGATAACTTTTTTTTTAATGAACCGATTTTGATGAACCAAACTTTAGAACCTAAATTGAGTTAAAACAAAGCAATTGGTGAAATTTTCAAGTAAATCGGTTCAGTAGTTTCAGAGAAAAATGCGGACAACAATATGTCGACAGACAGACAGACAGACAGACAGACAGACAGACAAGAAATTCAAAAAAAATCTTTTTGCTTTCTATTAGTCTTTTTAAGTGTCCCTCTATCCATTTCAGTCAAAATTACTAAATGTACAGACAAAATATTTTTACTGTCTTATTATATATAGAGATTATATAGCCAAAAATAATAGGTACTTTATTCATGATATTAGTAAATAAAAACAAAAGTGTGCAATGGCGGCTGCGATGCCTCACCCAGTTTTAACTAAATAATGTATAACTACTCTGAAGCTGTAAATAAATGAGCTTCTCTTTTCCCGCACGCAGGAGAGTAGACAGAGGGAACGTAGTGTTACGGTACTCCGTTTGCTACTTTCCGCTGAATTCTGGAGGCTATTTTCAGGGCACAGGCTTGGGCCAAATATCGTTGACCCACTAAAGATTGGATTTCTATGGAATCATTACATTCTCTATTTATTGTCAATAAAGTCCTATGTAGGAGACATTTTAGTACCTCACAATTTTATGATATTAATAGACAAAGACTGAGGATATATGCTGTGCCAGATTTGTTTGAGCAACATTTACCTATAAATAAAGAAAATTATGTTAACCAGGTACAGTTATATTTTGCAATTAAATAATATATATGTTTGCTATTCTGTATTTCTTGTAGCTAACTATTTTCTATATTTTTGCAGATTAATAATCAGACAAGTAAAATAATGTAACTAAAGCTTCAACTTCTGGAATTCCAGTCACACCAATTGAAAATGTTAATGTGCAAATTACAACAAATTATTTTCTTCAACTACCCGCAGAAATTAAAGTCACACCTAAACTAACAACAAAAGAAGATGTATGTTATTATTTTATACATACTTAAATATAACCGTCCAGCCATTGTAGCCCAGGGGCACAAGGGTGTGACTGTAACGTGACAGATGTGGGATCATTCCCCACTTTAAGAAATGAAATATTTATTTAAATTGATATTTCCATTTCTTCCCTCTAGTTTCAAGACAAAACGAGGTGTTGAGTTCCGCCACTAAACACGCAATGCCTCTAAAAATTCGGGGGAAAGTCGGGAATGGAGTGTCTTGTAAATATAGCTACAGGCTGCAAATGGAATGTCTTATACATACAGCTAACTAGGATACAGGGTGAAGCTGATTTAATTTTCATAAATGTAACACATTTTATCATTAATAATATATTTATATATAAAATTTGTGTCAGTAATTTACATAGAAAAAAATATTTATATATTATTGTAAAAGTATACAAAACTCTTTGTATTTCAGAATGCAGATTATGTTGTGGTAAATCGAAAGTCTGAAGAAACTTGTTTACTGATCCACTCTTCTAAAAAAAGAAAAGGAATGCTCAGTTATTTAAATGTGAAAAAAATATGAGCCAAAAGAGAATAAAAGAAGTAATGAGATAAAGGAAACTAAGAAAATTACAAATGTTATTGAAGCGTTAACAGGGGAAGAAAATGTGCAGAATTTGTGCAACTTAAATATGAGCAGTACCTTTTCTATATTATTGCAAAGGCAATTAAAAAATTGGCCAAAAAACCGAGAGACAGGAGATATTCTCTAAACCAAAAAAATATGGCTTTGGCTATTTATAAACAATCACCAGCATGTTATAGACTTTTAAGAAGAATGTTTGCACTACCAAGCCAAGGTACTCTGCATAAATTGCTGAACAGAATGCCTTTAAAACCGGGAATAAATGGACATATATTTTCTGCTTTAAAAAAAATGGCCCAAAATCATGATGATCCGAACAACATTGATAAAAAAAACATTATAATTGACAACTTGATAAAATTCAAAGTTTTAAAGGGCATGGTAACCATTGCTAAAGTAATGAGGTTGCAACTCAAGCCCTTGTATTAGTACTTTCTGGTATAAAAAAAATGGAAGCCGCCTATTCCGCCTGCCATTCTATTTTTTGCACAGTTTAAAAGCAGAGCAGCTTGACTGTGATTTTAAAAGAGGTAAATTTATTATTTAATTTTAAAGATTTATTTTAGTTTAATTTTGAGTTGTAATATTTAAAAAAATATTTATATTTTTTAAAATATTATTTATTTTATTTTTTATTTTTATTATTATTTTTTTTATTTATCAATTTTTAAATTGATGGAATATGGATGTGTATACTTTTTTCAATTGATGACAACACATGTTTTTTTTATGGAAAAGATAAGGCAGGTCATCTGATGGTAAGTGATTACCGCCGCCCACGACCCCGTGCAACACCAGAGGAGCTACAGGTGCGTTGCCGGCCGCCAAGGAGGCTGGGCGCCGGAGTCCGGCATTACCTGATGCGAAACGCAGAGGCATAAAGCCACTACTTAACGCCGGTTTTAAATGTCGGGGGTGGTCACGATCTGGTCTGCCTATGCGTGTTGCCATTGCTGGCGACTTGACTCTACCACACGTACTTTAGTCGCCTCTTACTACACCACCAGTACCAGGATGATCCTATTCTAGACCACATGGCAGATGATTTAACTAGTATTAAACTTTTTTTTTCGGTGCTGAAGGAATGGTTTGATGCAGTTATGAACGTACTTGCAACTGTATGCGACTTGTCTACTGTTAATTTAAAAGTTCTTAAAACATTAGGAGCTACAACACAGGAGCCATTATTTACGTGTGAATGAGAAATTATATCAATTTTAGATCCACCACCAAATTTGATTAAATTAACAAGAAATTTGTTTATGAAGCATGATGTTGAGTGCAGTACTGATATTTATAATAATGAAAACCCTGTAATGGGTAAGCATATTATTTTTATTTTACTTATACTAGGTACTCATACTAGGTACTTTTACTAGGTTCGATTCCCACTTGATGAGATGAAATATTTAATATTTTCATTATTATTAATATCCACTCGATAATTACATTTCATGCCAGTCGTGGATCAGGAGATCAAAGTGTGCAGCAAAGTCGACTGGTTGTGGGTTTGATCCCCACTCGAGAAATGAAAATATTTATTTAAATTTATATTTTGCATGTAGAATTCAGTGGAAAGTGGAGGAAGGGAAGTAGTGTTTTGACAATAGGCTCCCTCTGACTATTTGCTACAAGCGAGATACAGCGTGAATCAGGCAAAAAAAATATTGGCTTTACGCTAATACATAACATTTCATTAAGTATATTTCAACCTACTTTCCTAGACCATTTATACAGCCTGTACATCATTTTAAAACATAGCACATGTTTGAACAAAGCTCAAAGAAGCATTTTTAATTTATATAGTCATAAAGAAAACTGTTTTATTAAAGGTATTGCAAAATGGAATCATATTGAAGCATTTTATAATTTAGAGAAAAATAATACTAACTTTATATTTGCTACTGCTCTGACTGATCTATTGTGAAACAACCATGTCATGTTACACATATATTATAACAATTCAGTAGCTCCTATATAAGTGATATTTAAGAAAGGAATATAAGAAAAGTGCATGTATTAATGAAAATGTTCATTATAAAATTAGATGTAATTAAAAAATGAGTTCATCATACTTCTTACATAACATTTTATAAGAAAAAAATGTTTTTTTTTCAAAATATCTTTAAAACAAAAATAACATCCAGCAATACGAATTTTATATGAATTCTTTTATTTCAGATGAACTTCCCTCTGAAGCTCACGCGACAGCAACATTTTGAAAAAAAAATTATACCGTATTTGATGGTGTTAATGCTGACACTCTGGACTTGCGCCGAAGGAAAAAATATTTAACAATTATGACCAAAGAAGTGCTAATTTAGCTTTATTTATTGAGATGAGGAAATTTATTTCAATAAAATATCTTAACACTCGTTCCATCCCTCCTTCCCAAGAAGGTTGTATACACACTCTTAACGCAATTGAAAAATTGTATTGTAATCTTAAAAAAAATGAATATTACCACGTTTTCTACTCGTCATTTAAATCAAGATTCCTTAGAAAATTTCTTTCGTTGCGTCAGATATAAAACAGTGGGTCAAATACAAATCCGACAATACCGCAATTTATAGCAGGGATAAAAACGGCTGTTGTAAGCAACTTGCGACACACGTTGACAGGACAAAGGACAAATTGCGAAAATGATACTGCTCAGATTGCAGATAATCTAACTAGTTACCTTAAAGTTAAAGAAAAATCTCTCTCTCTCAGTCTGAAATCACTTATGACATTGATTTCGAAAAGATGGCAGCTGATGCAGTTGAAGAAGTACAGAGGGCGACACCATAGACTCAAGCTTATGCATACGTGTGTGGTTTCATTTTTAAAAAACATAAGAATAACAAATGCGTCCATTGTAAAAATTCTTTTCTTACAGCTTCTGAAGAAGCATATATATTTCATATATTTACAAGTTTGAAAGAGACTAACTTAAATACTACATCATTAAATTATGTCCACAAAAAAGGTTGTAACAAATATAGAAGCTTTAGCCACAGAAGTTACGTAGGCTGCAGTTGGAGGATTAAGAAAATACGATTTTTTATGTAAATTTATATTAATAAAAATTTTAATTGAAATACATGAATTAAATCTAACTTATATATAATTCTCCAACATTGATGTTGGAGAAACAATATTGAATCTAAACCTTACTAAATCTAACTTAACCTACGACTTAATTACTCCACGATGGAATAATAAGTGTGGGAACAGAAGAAATTGCTTTCGAGCCGGCGCTGTTCACCCGATCTCCTTCCTTGTCAGCATTTTGTGGCGCTCGGCCGACTATCAGACGGACATATTATAATATTAAATAAGTTTTCCGCCTGTGACACCGAGCGCTATATAACACAGGCATAAATAAGTATTTAAAGATATCAGGATGGGAACGACACTTAAGAAAACATTCTGCTATCACTTAATCGAATAAACTTTGATTATCTCTATAATTGTACAGATCATTTAAATAGAAGTATGGAGCATATAAAAAACTGTACATTTTATATATGTCTTAACAGATTTATAACTTTAAAAAATAGAGAAATGATTGAAGATGACAAACTGAAAGAATAATTAGGAAATTAAAATTTTTAAGAAACAAATAAAAGTATGCATTGCTTATTAATATTCGATTTTAAATTTGTTTGTTTCTAAGTACTAAAAAGAACGAAATCCCCAGTTCAGTGAATAATAAATCATTAGAAGTAAAGAAGCCAGTTGTTATTAATGTGTGATAAAAAATAAAACGTTTTTACATATTTGTTTCTTTTAATATACCTATCAAAATTTTATTAATTACACCCTCAATAATTTAGTTCAGGGGATAAATTTGATTGCAATTGACAATTAAATATTAACATTTTGTTTCTACGGAAATCACAAATGTTTATTTTTGAATAATTATAATTAACTGGTAATTGTGATTTCTGAATACAAATGTTTATTTGTTAATATTTAATTGTGAATTGCATTTTAAATTATCCCAGTATTGCGCAATATTAAATGAGCCTTCAATTTTAATATTTATTTTTTCTAAAAGTTTCTTGGTGCTCGCTCAGAGGGCGCTAGTAGTATAAACGTGTAAATAAATTTAATATTATTGCTCATATTCAATTTGTGGTGACATATATTGACGTTAATTGAAATATTCAATTCCAGAGCGACCTCTGAACTTCAGTTGGCGAACTTTTGTAAATATAATGCTACAAAATAAAATATTATCTGTAATGGTCTAAATTCTCCATACTCCGTGTACTTCTGAATTTAATAATATTATAAGTCAAACGTTTCCAATCTCGTTGTGCGCCGCACAGAGTACATTCTAATATACTATAATAGAGACCAATTTTCGGCATCAATTGGCAACGTGGATCAACGCCATCTATATGTCAGTTGTTGAACTGCACATATCAGTTGCCAAGGCCAGGAAGAACAAGACAGTTACATATATATATATATATATATATATATATATATATATATATATATATATATATATATATATATATATATATATATATATATATATATATATATGTAATTGTCTTCTTCTTCCTGGCATTAATCCCGGCTTTTACCAGGGTCTGCCTTCTTGCTCAACCTACTCCACATTGCACGGTCTTTAGCGTCCTCACACATTTGTATAATAATAGATTTTAGGGTTATATAATATGTTCAGGTGAAACGCCTGTTATAATTTAATCGCAATAATTTTTAAATCACACATTCGTTCAGTTTATTATCTGGTTGACTTCTTGGAGTAATAATTAAAACAGCAAATTTAGGTGTGGACACGTGTAATTCTCCAGTTGAACAAGAAAGAAATATTACAATGCCACGGTAGGGTAATTGTAAGACAAAATAAAATACATGATTTATCTCTATCTCTATATATAATAAGACAGTAAAAATATTTTGTCTGTACATTTAGTAATTTTGACTGAAATGGATAGAGGGACACTTAAAAAGACTAATAGAAAGCAAAAAGATTTTTTTTGAATTTCTTGTCTGTCTGTCTGTCTGTCTGTCTGTCTGTCGACATATTGTTGTCCGCATTTTTCTCTGAAACTACTGAACCGATTTACTTGAAAATTTCACCAATTGCTTTGTTTTAACTCAATTTAGGTTCTAAAGTTTGGTTCATCAAAATCGGTTCATTAAAAAAAAAGTTATCGTCATTTGAATGAACTCAAGGCATTAGCTTGCCAGCAAATGTTATATAGAAATCGCGCTGGTATGACCCTGGCTAAAGAATGACGTTCGAAACGTCTGGGTTATATGATTGTTGATAAAAATATATATTTTTGAAGCACTATTATATAATATTTTATACAATAAAGTAAACAAGGCCAGTCGTGGCGCAGCGGCAAGAAGTGTGACTGTAAAACCGACTGGTTGTGGGTTCGATCCCCACTCGAGGAGATGAAATATTTACTTAAATTTATATTTCCATTTCTTCGCTCTGATGTCGAGGTTAAGCGCGGCGTTGAGTTCTGCCACTCAACACGCAATGCCTCCAGAATTGGGCAGAAAGTGGGGAACGGAGTGTCTTAACACTAGGTTCCCTCTGCCTACCCTGCTGTGTGCGGGATACAGCGTGAAGCTGATTTATTTATTTATTTTATTTTATTATAGTTGTCAATCAATTCTGCTTAAATCAATAATCATGTATTTTAAGCGGGCGAAGCCGTGGGCGGGCCGCTAGTATCACCTATGAGCGTATGTGTGATTTAAAAATTATTGTTATTAAATTATAACAGGCGTTTGGCCCGAACATGCCCCCGGACGTTGAAAGCTCGCCTTTTAACCAATTTGATCAAACAAGGGACATATTTTACTAAATTCTAACCGTTTGAAGTTTTATGTTTATGTCAGCCACACGGCTGATGCCATCAGCTCCAGTATGAACAGCTACAATTCAGCCCATCTTCCGTTTTAACGGCGAAAGATTTTCATCTTTAATGACGACTAAACTATCGGGTACCAACAATGTTGAATTGTTTGAGCGCCATTGTACTCGTTGCTGTAGTTCACTGATATATTCTTTGGATCACCTGACCCAAAAATGTTGACGGAGCTGCTCCAACTTTTGAAACCTGCTCAAATAGCTGGTAGGGCTGTCTTGACAATCAAGAGTTGGCATGGCCGTTAGAGGCTTCCCAATAAGAAAGTGGCCTGGCGTGTCGTGGCGCGGCGTTCGAACTCTGCCGCTCAACACGTAATGCCACCAGAATTCGGCAGAAAGTGGGGAACGGAGTGTCTTAACACTATGTACCCTCTGCCTACCCTGCAGTGTGCGGGTTACAGCGTGAAGCTGATTTGATTTGTTTTTATAAGATTTATTTATAAGTAATTGCAAGTAATATTTGTAAAACAGTGATAGTTTAAAATTTTACTTGTTTATGTTAAGTAATAAAGCCAAGTAATAGCGGCCCGCTTCGCCCGCTTAAGCTATATGTTAACACAAACAGTTAAGTTTAAGTCGTAATTAATTCAAGACAGATAAAGGAGGCCAGTCGTGGCGCAGGGGCACAAAGTGTAACTGTAAAACCGACTGGTAGTGGGTTCGAGCCCCGGTCGAGGAGATGAATTGTATTTACTTAAATTTATATTTCCATTTCTTCGCTCTGGTGTCAATTCTGGTGGTAATTTAAAAACTACAGCAATCATTTTATATAGAATATTATTATTAATTCTTACCCAAATTAATAATTTAACATTTAAGGCTGTTTCTGATCAGATCAGAACATTTAACAGAGTTTTAAAATTATGATAAGACTTACATAAAATAGGTAAAAAGAATGTATTGTTACAAAAATATATATGTTTAATAAATAATTAGCTTTATATATCAATGCTCAAAAGTATATTATTATAAATATCAAGTATCAACATTGCACAAAACAATCATAAAACCTTACAGAAATTACGATAATGTAGTAGAAAAATCATATTGGAAGATTATAGATTAAAATAATGAAAATAATAATATATTAGAACTCATTATAATTGTCAGTCAATTCTGTTTATTAAATGAACAATTAACAACAAGTTCAAGCGGGCGAAGCCGCGAGCGGACAGCTAGTATAATATAATTCGTCAGTATGTAAAGATTTTTTTTACATTTTGTTCAATAAAATTATTGTTATTCTCTCTTCCTGGTGTAACTCTTCTCTTGCTGCTCAATTTTCGTTAATGACAAATTATAGGAATTACTCAAAATAAAAATACATTTAATATTATTTAACAATATTCTTCCGCGATTTAGTAACGTCGCAACCTGTTTGCTTTTAATTAAAGTAATTTTGTCATCATCAAATAACATATATGATGAGTATATATTTCTTAAATCATATTAGGTGTCTTGTAAAACATTTAATGAATTTCTTTACATTCATTTGGAGTTTATCACTGTCATCATCATCAATTTGCTTTCTCCCAGCCAATATCCTATTAATATTTTTACAATAATTAAAAATTATGCATCAATCAACGAATCACAATGTCAATTATATAATCAACTGATTTATTTTTATGTAGAACACATTGAATACAATGAATATCAATTAATATAAATATTGCTAATTTCATTATTTGTATTATTTTAATTTTTTCATTTTTTTTTTACCTATTTTACTAATTGAATATATCTTGGATATTTGAAATTCATTTAATAAATTCTTTGCTCGGAATGCAAAGTTAAAAGTAAAGTTCTCTATTTTGTATATATTCAGCATGATTTAAAAAAAAATTTTTTTGTTATTTTTTAGAAAATATCCACACATGTACCGCAGAGGTGCTTGCTATGATACGAGGATCGGTTTCTTTGAATTCCATTCAGTGTCCACATCCAATTGATACAATGGGAACAGATTCTACTTTTTCACTGCTTGACAAAAAATTCATGGAATTAAATATATATTTTGCTTCTGACCGTGTTTTATTGTGCACTGACTTGGGTGTGGCTGAACAATTTTTAGTTGTACTGCCACTTATTGAGTCAAAAATATTGTCTAGAAATAATAAAAGGTCCACCATTTCTTTGCATTCTGGAGGTAGAATTCCTTTATCTGAAAATGATGGTAATAAAATGTTAATAATTTAAACTTTACATGATTAAGAATGGGATAAACTATGGAAAACTATTGGAATCTTACTACTGCCATAATGAATTGTTGGCTAAAGATATGTATATAATATATATTATTTATTTTCATTCAGCATAATATTGACTATAAAAAATAATTATTACAAGTTCTTCAACTTTTTAAATGAAGAATCTTTAATAGTTTTACTATTGTTCTAATAATTTGTTTCATTATTGAATTATATGTTAGTTATGTAGGCTGCAGTTGGAGGGTTAAGAAAATACGATATTTTATATGAAGTTATATTACTAATATTTTAAATTGAAATACAAAAATTAAATCTAACTTATATATTATTGTCCTCAATGTTGGAAAAACAATAGTGAATCTAAACCTTACTAAATCTAACTTAACCTACAACTTAACTATTCCACGACGGAATAATAAGTGTGGGAACCTGCTGTTCACCCGATCTCTCCCTTGTCAGCAGTTTTTTTGGCGTTCGGCAGCGTATCAGACGGAAATATAATATTAAATAAGTTTTCCGCCTGTGACATCGAGCGCTATATAACATGTTAATGAAATTAAAAAACAATCAATAAATAAAATAAAAATAAAAGAGAAAATAATAATATTTCCTCTCTTGATATGCTACACTGACTTTCAAAGAAACTTCGTCAAAAAGTAATACATTATACAATTCTTTGAAATTTTGATATCAGATATTTGTTTTTTCAATTTATTCTTCATTTTGCTTAATTTTACTCTAGCCATAACATTTTTTTTATAAATTTCTTCTTCCGTTTTTTGTGCAATCTATAACTTAGGCCCAAAGGCTCCTTAAGGCAAAAGTTAAAAAAAAAAATATATTGACAGTTGCATCTCAATATATTTTTGAAAATGTTATGTATGTTAAGAAAAACATTAATAATTTTACCAAAATTGGTGATTTTCATAATATTAACACTTGGTGCACCCGTAACTTGGTTTGCATCGAATTCCTAAAAGCATTACGAATTCGATGCAAACCAAATTCGTGGGACAATGTGTACGCTTTTACAATAGGATCCCAGAAAACCTCAGAGAATTTTCTATATCACGATTTAAAAAAATTGTGAAAAGACGTTTGTGACGTTGACGTTTGTAAAGGTTATTACCAAATGAATGATTTTGTAAATGATAACACGCCTTGGGAATGAAATGCTCGCTCCAGTCTGTTTCAAAAATATAATTGTCACAGATATTTAAATATGTATGTTCCGCCTCGTTTCTTGCGCCAGTTCTTCTCAGGTCTGAGCACAGAACACATATACCCAAACTAGTGTTGCCGATCGATAGTGGACTATCGATCGGAATTCGATATTCTATCGATAGTAGTCCGATAGAAGGGCTATCGATATTAAAATCGATAGTATCGATTAAAGAGATAGTATCGAAACTATCGATAGTTCTAAAGGGTACAATACTATCGGACAAATGCAATACTATCGATATTATCGATAGTATCGTATCTCCAAATCAGAAAGACATCGATAGTATCGATACTATTGAATTTCTAGGAAAAGATAGTATCGACAGTATCGATAGTATCGATACTATCGATTATTGTAAACTACCGATTGCTTGCTAATTTGCGATAGTATTGATTATTATTTTCATGTGTAGTAACCAATCATTATGATATTAGAAACATCTTAGTTGAAGTACCTAACTAATTGCTTATTCATACGCCATATAAAATATTTCTTCTTTTCACCAAAAAATCAAACAAAATAAATAAAATAAAAACGTATTTTGTTCTTTTCATTTCATCTTGTAATTAAGCTTAAGAATCATACTCAATACTATCGTAAATTAGCATATAATCGATAGTGCAAAATAATCGATGGTATCGATACAATAGATTTTATCGATACTATTGTATCCTAGACATTTAATAGTATCGATACTATCGATTGTATTGATTATTTTCCGATTAGGAGATACGATACTACAGATAGTATCGATAGTATTGCACTTAGCCGATTGTATTGTATTCTTCTAAGCTATCGATAGAATCGATAGTGATACTATCACAAATGACAAACTTTAAAATTACCAATAATATATATATAAAATTTACCGCCTCAGATATGGGCGGGAAATTTAAAATTTGGCTAATATTTGGATAATAAATCGATTTTTATTCAAAGCCAGAATGATTCACTCTTTCAAAATCAATTGGAAGTTTATTACTTAATTTTAAAGAAAAATACTTCCAAATGATATTGAAATAGTGAATCATTTCTGGTATAATAATAATAATAGTCTTCTATAATAGTAAAAATAAAACAAATAAACACTTTATACTTTTTTATTGCTTATAAACATTTGTTATAATTATATTTATACAAATAGTATTCTTGCAAATCAAATAAAATAGTGATAAAGACTATATTATTGCAGCAAGACAAACTTGCCCTCTTATGTTAGAAACAATAATTTAAATTTATATAAGTTAAATAGATTGTAATCTGTAACATAATCATAATTTAAATATATTTATTAACTTATTACATAACATTGGGGGTCCAAGATGGAAGGCTTGCTCGCAGCGACCCCTGCCAGCCCTTACGAGGGCTGCAACGTTCCATCCGCCACGTGCTCCTCGAGAGAGCGCACTGATAGGGCGTCCCCCCGCGCCCGCAGGCGACGCGCAGCAGTGCGTCCCCGCTAGTGTGTCAAGTGGCGACGAATGCGGCGTTGGGGACCGCCACCCAACACGCTATGTCCGGAACGGCGGGAGGTGGAGGACGGAGCTACAAATAGCTACGTGGAATGTAAGAGGAGGGATGGAAGAAAAGATGAATGAATTATTAGATGTGATGGATGATAGAGATTTGGATGTCGTTTGTGTGACAGAGACCAAGCGAAAGGGCAATGACACGACCGATTTGCCGGGCAGTCGGGTCGCTTTCTGGGCCGGCGTACCAGAGAGCGAGCGGGGCTGTCAAGGTGTAGGTGTGTTATTGTCCTCTCGATTGGTTAGTGCAGCGGTTGAATACAAGGCGATCAACCCGAGACTGCTTTGGGTTCGCTTCAAGCTGGGGTTAACAAGAGTATTCTTGTTGGTGGCGTATGCGCCAGTATCCTCAGCTCTATTAAGCGAACTCGAGGAGTTTTGGGAGAGTGTCAGGGATGTTCTAGGGAGCGTTAGAGGGAATGAAAAATTAATAATATGTGGCGATTTGAACGGATGGGTCGGAACTGCGCGAAGCGGTTACGAGGGAGTGTTAGGTCAGTATGGTGACAAGAGAATAAATGAGGCTGGAAAGCTTATATTGGAAATTTGCAAGGAAAGGAATTTATTTGTGGCAAACACTATGTTTGACCACAAACAAATTCTCATGTATACATGGGAGCGAATGGAAGGGAAAAGTATGATTGATTTATTCCTAGTGGATCAGCGTATTCGAAGCCAAGTCATGGACACACGAGTGTTTAGAGGTTCTGATCTGGGAACAGACCACTATCTAGTCGTTGCTAGAATAAGGGGTCTGTTCGCGGGTTGGCGCAGCTACACGAGGTGTCCAGACTTGGAGTCGAATTACCGCATAAGAAGCTGGAAGCTTCAAGATCCACCGTCTAGAAAGGAATATCAAGAAAGAGTTTCCAAAAAGCTAGACAGCAGTGAATCTGGAAATGGAAATATTGAAGTATGCTGGCAGAACCTTAGGGATTGTATGAAGGAAGCAGCGATAGAGGTATGTGGTAAAGGTAAAAGGGGCTTTAGCAAAAAGCGTGATGAATGGTGGGATGATGAAGTGCAAGATGCAGTAGAAAGAAAGAAGAAGGCATGGCAGGATTATAAAGCCTGTGGTAAAGATAAAAGTATGAGAGAGATAAAAAAGAAAGAGTATAAGCTGCAAAAGCACCAGACGAAAGTACTGATCAAGATGAAGCGTGAAAAGGCAGAGAATGAAGGAGATGAAAGGTTAACGAACAACTTCAAGGAAAATACGAAGCTTTTCTGGAGAGAAGTTAGTGTTTCTCGAGGTTGCTCGTTAGCCTGTAGAATGAAAGGAGTGCTTTCGAAGGACGGTGAAATTCTAACAGAACAACCACACGTTTTGCAGCGATGGGCGAAATTTTACAAGGAGATGTATGAATGTGATGACGCCTCAGTCTCAAGTAGCAGCGAAACGCTGAGTCTTGATGTAGCTGATGGCGAAATCAGTGTAAAAGAAGTTGAGAGTGCAATACGAAGTTTGAAATGTGGTAAGTCAGTGGGAGCAGATGGAGTTACTGCCGAGACGATCAAATATGGTGGGCCACGCGTCTTGGACTTGTTCTGGTTTTTGTGCAACTTATGCTGGAAATCAGGGGAGGTCCCAGACGATTGGCGAGGTGCAGTCATCGTGCCTTTGTATAAAGGCAAAGGTTCACAGATAGACTGCGCAAGCCATAGGGCTATCAGTTTGATTAGCTTAGGTAGTAAAGTTTATGCTAAAGTTTTAGCGAGAAGAATGCAAGAGAGATCTGAAAGGCTGTTGTGGGAGGCCCATGGAGGCTTTAGACCTGGAAGAGGGTGTATGGATTAGATCTTTTCCCTCCGCATGATCACGGAAAAATTTTTGGCCGTTAACCAAAAAGTTTTCTGTGCTTTTGTGGACTTGGAAAAGGCGTTTGACAGAGTTGTAAGAGCAAAATTATGGGAGATACTACCCCGGTACAATGTGAGCGGACCCTTGCTGCAGGCTGTAAAGTCTCTTTACAGAGATCACTCAGCCTGCGTGCGAGTAGGAGCTGGCATGTCGCCCTGGTTTGACATCCGATCCGGTGTTAAACAAGGTTACGCCATGTCAGCTTGGTTGTTCAATTTGTATTTGGATAGCTGTCTCCAAGGAGTGAAACAAAGTGAAATGGGAGTGAAAGTAGGTGACCTGAATGTAAATTGCCTGCTGTACGCAGATGATGCAGTGCTTATTGCATCATCAGAATGCGAGTTGCAGGCATTGGTCACCACTCTGAAAGAAGGGTGTGAATATAATGGTCTAAGCCTCAATGTGAATAAGACAAAGGTTCTGATTTTTGAAAGAGATGAAGAAAGGACGGAATGCAAGGTCAGTGTAAATAGTAAGATACTAGAACAAGTGAATGAGGTGGTATACTTGGGAAGTATATTCAGTAGAGATGGAAGATACGAGATGGATGTGGAAAGGCGTATTGCTGCCGGTAACAAGGTTAACGGAGCCTTAGCTGCATTGATGAGACGGCGAAACGTCAGCACAGCTGCGCGTTTGGCCGTACACAATGCAGTTTTGGTACCGACTCTGTTATACGGCAGCGAAACGTGGGTATTACAGAAGAAGAATGAAAGAAAGATGAATGCTGTGGAGATGCGATCTCTTCGTAGGATATGCGGAGTCAGCTTAGCTGATCGAATCCGCAATAAAGAGGTACACAGAATGGCAGGTACTAGCGAGGATGTCACGGTGAGAATGAAGAAGAACGTGCTCAGCTGATTTGAGCACATCGAACGAATGAGTGATGAAAGAATGGCAAAAAAGATTTATGATGGAAAAGTGAGTGGTAAGAGAGCTAGGGGGAGACCTCGGTTGACCTTCAAAAACACAGTGTCAAAGATACTGGAGGAAGGTCACGTAAAAAGCATGAGGACCCCCCGAAGGGCATGTATGAAGAGATTGATGACAGTGGACGAGGCGAAAGAGGTATGTAGAGACCATAGCGTTTGGCGCTCCGTTCTCTCTGACTACCCCGCAAGGGATAAAGCGTGAAGCTAAATTAAGTTAACTAAACCCCCCATCTACCCTTGTGACCAACGAAAGCGGCTCAGAACTGTACCAACGTAAGACAGCAGAGGAACAGGCAAAACGTGCAGGAAACAAACCGAAACACACTGCTGCAAGAGGCGCATGCAGCGCCTTTATGACTGCCGTTGAAAACTTATTAGGTAGAAGGAAACCATCAATACATGAAACCCAGGTGATGGCCATAGATAAAATTGCAAGAGACTCTGCAAAGACTACCGCTGTAAAAACATGGCCAAAGTTAACAAGAGCGGCTATGAATCAAGTAAAAACGCCCAACCTGGTACCGATCATGGGATACAAAGACCACTACAAGAATGCTTTCCTTGAATTCCTCGCAGTCCTTAAAGCTACTAAAGAAGTAAAGCTCAGAACTTGCAAGGAAATAATGCTTGCCTTTCAGGGAGAATACTCGATCCTGCAGGTAAAGCTCAAGGAGGCAGAAGCCGCCATATATAACAATGATACCGCCCAAACCATTACAGGCAACATGAACGGCAGTTACATGGCGGCGTATAATGCTGCAGTTGGCTTTGTGGAATTAGATAAAGAGGAAACCAGACAAACAGGCAACCTCAAATTCAACTTAACTGATAATAATCCCATTGTTGTCGTCGCCAAGTGCACGAAAGTGATGCTAGAGGATAAAATGCTAGAGATGGCCAGAAACTTCGACAACACTCTAGAACCCACATCATCAGCGGAATGGGATGTACCTGGGATGCAGTGGGTCAATGGGGTCCCCGGATGCGGTAAAACAACTTGGATTCTAAAACACTTTGACTCGAATAAAGACACTATTGTCACCACTACCACAGAGGCAGCCAAAGAACTCCGAGAGAAACTGTCGGTAAATATAGGGACCTTAGCAAAAAGTAAGGTTCGCACTATCGCTTCAATATTGGTTAACGGGGTCAGAAAATCAGAAAGGTGTAGGCGCCTTATGGTAGACGAAGCCCTGATGAATCATTTTGGAGCAATAGTGACGGCTGTTAGAATCTCCCGAGTAGAAGAATTACTACTGATCGGAGATGTAAATCAACTTCCCTATATTGACCGGGAGAATCTCTTTAATATGCTTTACCGCAGTCCATCCCAAATGCTAAGCATCAGCAAAAACCTACTGTGTACCCATAGAAGCCCCATGGACGTCGCTTACGCCCTACGAGAAATATACTGCGGTATATACTCAGCAAAAAGGGCAGTGCACTCTCTTCATATTGTAAACATCAAGGCGACGCCGGTACCAAAAGACCTAAAAAACATCTTCTACCTCACTTTTACACAAGAGGAGAAAGACTCCATGATTCAACAAGGATATGGAGTGAGTACAGGTTCAAAGGTGTTAACGATTCACGAAGCTCAGGGTCTGACGAACGTGATGGTAGTAGTAGTGAACATGAAGTCGGCAAAATTACAGCTGCATGACAGCGTCCCGCACGCAGTCGTCGCAATAACGCGACACACTTACAGCTGCTACTACTACAGCGGTAGCGAAGACGATGCAGTCAAAAGGCTGATCCGCAGTGCAACAATGGCAACGACGAAATGCATTGTGGAATACAATTTAAAAATGGCCATTAAAGATAGAAACGAAGCGGTCATATCTTCTTTAGTAGAGGTTATGACCACTTCGGTTATACCCTCCACATCCTGAATCCATCTTCCGATAGGCACTTAGAATATATAAATTGTTAAATTGTAATAGATATTAAGTTAATAGATAATAAGTGAAATATTTACAAAAAAAAAAGGCAATCTAAAAATACCTGGACTTTCTTAGGAATTACATATTTAGATAATTATCTCTAGTTATAAGCCTTATTTAAGCAGCAGATAAATATAAAATTGATGATTAGATAATAATAATGAAAAAGTTAAAAAAAAGTACGGACTTCGTGTCTGTAGTGCTTAGTTAAAATTATAATAAAAAAAAAAAAAAAAAAAGTTAAGTTAAGTTATTACATAACATTGTAGGCATTTATTACATAATATTGTTGTTACATTGTTTAAATTTGACTTGGATTACGAATAAAGGATTAACAATATCATTGCTGTTTATTATTCTATTTTAATTAAATAAATATTTTAATAAAGTGTTGCGTTACTGAATTGTTGTTTATATTTTCATTTCTCTGCTCTGGTGCCGAGGCAAAGCGTGGCGTTGAGTTCCACCACTCAGCATGCAATGCCTCCAGAATTCGGCGAAAAATGGGCAACGCAGTGTCTTAACCCTAGTTCCCACCGCCTACCCTACTTTGTGCGGGATACTGCGTGAAGCCGATTATTACAAATAATTATAAAAATAATAAAGTAGGTATAATGAACTTAATACAGTGTTGGTTAAATTAAATGTAATATTAATATACAATTACTAATTTTTTAATATATCTATTTTCCTTTTTAATGACTTCTGATAATCTCCAAATTGTCTAGTTTTAACTGTACAAAATCTTTTTACTGATATGCGGAAGACACTATTACATATAAAATCAACATTTTCTTTGAAATGATCCTCACACTGGGCAAGAAAACTAAAATTTACATCTTCTTCCAAATTACAGATTACCAGTTTTATGAGGTTTAAAGAATATGATAATGTTTCATATAAATTATTGCAAATTGTAGCACAGTTTCAACACATCTAATAAAATCTTCAGATACATAGTTTAAGTTCTTTTTAACATTATCATATTCTTTGAAATCCATAAAAGTGTACAATAAAATATTGTCAGTATGTTTAGCTTTTAAAACTGAATCACAAAGCCTGCATTTATTGCCAAGGCTCTTTAATAAAAATCCACAGACATATGCACAGGCTTGTAATTCTTGTGCATCAGAAACACTTTCTTGAAAGGATGACTCCACCAATGAGAGCATGTCTGAAACAAGTGGACTTACTGATTCTGTGCATGTGCAGTTGTGGTTAAAAATTCCTTATAATCTGACATAGAACTACAATCATCTACTTTACAATTTCCTGACCCCAAATAAGCAAGATTGGATACAATCGCCGTCTTCAGGCCAGCAACAAATTGCCCAGAGGTTGGATTATAGTTTGGTCCATAGTTTCCTCTAATAGTACCAAACAAATTTTCTAGGGAATCTTGCTGAAGGCGGTGAGTACATAAAGCTTTTATTTTGTTTTATTTTTAAATTACTATACAATCTTAGGATACTTTTAATTGTCCATATCCAACCTTCCTTAGATGGGGGCGAGCTATGACATCCTACAAATGTACAGTTTTCAAAAAAGTCATACATTTTCTTCAAATGTTCCAAATGGGGTGAATTGTCAGTCATGTTGGTACAGTGCGGTTTTCCTCTCTTTCGATCTGGGGAAACACTATTTAAGCAGTCAAATAATTTATCCATATTTGATATTAAATTTGCAGTGACTGCTGCCTCCCCAGATAACAATCCTGAAAATTACAAGAGCTAATAAAGGTCATGTTACAGAAACTAAAATCAACATGTTATTAAAATTAAATAAATAAATTAGCTTTACGCTGTATCCCGCACACAGCAGGGTAGGCAGAGGGAACCTACAACCTCAAACATGTTATGTGCCTACGGCCTCAAACATGTTATTGTTAGATAAAAAACAATGCTTCTTGTTTAAGAAATTAAAACAATACCTTGAGATATTTTGGCAAACATTCCTGCCGCAACTGAGTGACTTAGCACTTGAGCAGCAAGGTTCACTCTCATTTTCTGCTTGGCATTTGCACATATATGGTCTTGTTTCAATTTTGGTGTGAAAACAAAATTTCCATCATCAGTCTTTTTGGAAGAAATGTTCCATATATTTCCATTTGGCTCGACCTATAATGTAATAAATAGCATTTTAATTAAAAAAATATATTTTTATTTAATTATTAGTAAATGGAAACCAGCCAAACTTGAGGCCAGCCATATTGCAGGGGCACAAAGTGTGACTGTAAAATCTACTGGGTTGTGGGTTTGATCCCCACTTGTGGAAAAGAAATATTTATTTAAATTTATATTTCCATTTCTTCTCTCTGGTGTTGATGCAAAGTGCACCAAACAATATTTAAAATTTACTTTAATAAAGTGCAGTGTAGTTCCACCATTCAAAATGTAATCCCTCCAGATTTTGGTAGAAAGTGGGGAAAGGAGTGTCTTAACACTAAGTTCCCTCTGCTTACCCTGCTGTGTGCAGGATATAGCGTGAAGCTGATTTATTTAATTTTATTTATATATAAACTTGCACATTTAACTGGACTACACATTACACGATAAAATATTACCTTTTCCTTCAATATTGTTTGAAGTAATATTTGGTTATGGTTCTTTAGTTATGGCGTTCCAAGCGTGCCAGTAGAGCACATATCACTTCGTAAATGTCATGTTGTATGGAGAAAACACGAAGGAGGTTGTACGGTAATAGAGAAAATGTGACACAATAGGAGAATGCATGTTATAAAAAAAGATCCAGTTAAAAATTGCCTTCACCTATAAAAAACAAAAAAAAAATTTACATGTACATTATATACATAACATAGAGGGTTAGTAATAAGAAATATAATACAAAGGTGTTAGCTTACAATTTAATTTTGTTTTATCTAATATATTTACATAAAAATTTCCTCTATGTAAATTTTTATGTAAATATATTAACTAAACACAAACATTAAAAAACATTGAACTTTAAGGGGCCGCCCCCTTTACTGAACTTTATGAGGAAGGACATCATATAAGGGATGAATCAGCTTAGGTCAAGTGAAAAATATGTGAGGAGGGGAAATGTCGTCTAGACCACATTCACACAGTGAGTGGTCCCTGACCCTGATCTTAGCTAGGTGCACAGGTGTACATGCATGTCCAAGGCGCAAGCGACAAATACTTGATATAATCCTCCGTTCAGTAAATTTTTGGGAAAAAAACCAAGGTCACCTGGGAATATTAGGTTGAATGGAAGCATAAAACTTACCTTTCTGAAGTAATATTTGTATTGCATTTTATATTATATTTTAAAAACAAACTTCTGAACCATTTCAGTAAGAGGTACATCAAATATTGCAATATATATTGACACCACCCATATCACAAATTGTAGCTGCAATATTTAAACCATTTCTGGAATCTAGAATCTGGAAATAAAAATAAAACAACTGTTATCACAAATCTTTACAAATAAGGCTTTAAGTTTAAGTTAATGTTTAACGATTACTTACCGGTGTAAATTGGTAGGACGAGGATTAGGGAACCTATAAAATATAATTTTATTATTATCAGCTTCACACTGTATCCCGCTAAATTTAATTCTTATAAACAAGTAATAAAATGCAATAGAAATTCGAATATTAAATAACAGTTTGCGTCGCCGAAAGAAACAGTAGGTTAGCCATTTGCAAATTATAATGTTACCCCATATCAAAAGATAATCCTACTATTGCGCTTAAAATACCGGTTACATAAATTGTTTCTGATTTCAATTGAAAACTTTATAGAACTAAATTACATTGCAAAGGAGAATGAAACTTTTGGGCCAACACGTAAAGAATTGAGATGTGATCTAAAAAATTACAATTTTTTTTTATTTTTAGAATAGTAAATAATAAATTAATTGACATTCTGGAAGTGGAGAAAAATGAAAAAAAATAAGATTTAGATCCTTAATCGATTAAAATCAATCATATTTTAAGTCAGAGATGTGACAGCTGATTGACAATCACACCTTGTCTAATGATTTTTTGCATTTTTGCTTCTGTTTGTCATCGCAAAATCAGGCCATTAAATAAAAAACATTAAAAAAAACATTTGCTTCTGTCATTACGTCCGTGTCAAACGCATCGACGTTTTGAATGTTTTCCCGTTTGTTTGATATTTTCAACGACTACTGTTTTGTTTTTCTCGGATTTTGACTCTGCCTACTTTGTACGACCCTCGCTTCCCCACTGGACTCTGAAATCTTTTGGATCTTACGACCGCCACGCTGGATACGCATGGATATGAATCGCTGTGTGAGTTGTGGGATAGCCAATGGACACTGCAATACCCTAGTCCGACGACCTTTAGACGATGAAAACCACCACAACCTGGTTACTTAGAGGTGTGATATAATCCACACATATAAGCAGGAAAATATATTTCTTTTACATTTTAGTTGACAGCTTTCGTAGAGGAAGGGAAGCTATTGCTATGAAATACTGCAATTGTATTGTAGGAAGACGAATGGTAGGCTGCTGTGCTCAT
Organism: Heliconius himera; assembly: GCA_021202915.1. NCBI lineage: Eukaryota > Metazoa > Arthropoda > Insecta > Lepidoptera > Nymphalidae > Heliconius > Heliconius himera. The sequence goes on from JAJHJA010000408.1 coordinate 22,353, forward strand.
GTTATGAGTATTATATATATGTAAGGTACCATACCTTAGTTGGGCTAGAGACCAAAATAATTTAGTTCCACCTGCACACTTCTTAGATGACATTTTAATAATAGATAATAGAAGAAGAATAAAATATTCATTAAAATGTGTTTTATTTATAAGTAATAAACATGAATGCTTAAACAACTCGGTAATCACATATTTTATAGAAGTTGATATTCAAGAAATTGTGCTGCCAACTTAACCTCACTTTTAACAAATCTCTAATAACTCAGCTCTCAGATTGCCAAAATTTATATAGATTTTAGGGAGGGAATGATGTACCTAAATCTATTAAATCATACCATTTTCATCTCTTTACATTCTGGGCCCAAAAATGTATGGAATAGTTTCAGTCTCCTTTTTGTTTTAATTTTTTAATTATAATTTAAGATTAACTTCTATTCTTTTCGGAGTTACATTTTATCATGGTACCTTGCATACATGAAACTTTATAAAGAAAGTTATTTATTAAATATTAAATAAATATACCACAAAAATATCATGTAAATCATTCAAGAAAATACTTTTAAAAAACTACTAATTAGTAGTTTTACTTTAATATGGCAGCACTAAGTATCATAATTAATTTTTCGGGACTTATTTACAATCCCCCGTAGGTATGTCCCACATGCCCCTTAGGAAGTCCTTCCCTTTGGGTATATGTGTTCTGTGAGGAAGTCGACCGGGCCTGCACATGCCCCTTAGGAAGTCGACCGGGCCTGGGTCTGAGGCATTAACTTTAGTGAACTGGTGGTAAATTATTTGACGTTCAAAAAATGAAGCATGTAACTTCTTATTTTGAATTAAATTATCTGAATTTGAATTTGAATGAAGTTAACTTTTTCAGTTGCCAGTATATTTAATTTTATTTGATTTTTTTGGTCTATCCTTACGGAGGTAACGGCCTGTTTTTAGGCATTTTTAGGATTTTTTTACTGACCAGTAAATAAATAGAGCTTTATTAAGTTTATTATTATTTATTAACATACTTTGATAGTTTCAATATATAATTTAATATAATTTGTAGTTAGAAATATGATGTAGAACATGAGTTATAGCGCTTTGAAAATTCCGCCTTGAAAAAATGAGCTCGCTCTTCCTCCACGATTCCGGCTGATTGGTTTATCAGAAACAAAAAAATAAGTCTTTTGTTATCATAGCTTTTTTTTAATCTGTGCGGTAGGTACTGATGTTACTTTTTATTATTCATTATTATTAAAGCAGTGTGAATCTAATTATATACTTTATTTAAATATATAATTTATTTTACAAGTTTTTTGTTAATTGATATTATCAACCAAAACGAACACCGTGCTTGCTTAGTCTGTGGTATTGACAACGCTGTCAGTGCTTGATGCAAGTTCTGTTTTTTATTTCTGTACTCTACGGCATCCTTTTGGGTATATGTGTTCTGTGCTCTACGATTTCAAGCTGGTGTTTTAAGCCATTCTGTGAAATTATTATTTTGGCATTTTTAATTTATGACCCTCCTACTATTCTGTCCTGCATCTCTACTATTTAGCTGCATATTACACGTATATTAATCGTTTACAGACACATGGAGTTGGTGAGTATTAGTTATTTATTTTATATACATATTTCTTCTGATCGACAGATTACAGTAAATTGAATAAAAAATATATTCTCATTTACAATGTTATTTACAATCTAATACTTTATGTATAAGCATGACACCTGATATGTTTATATAAATAATGCATTTTTTAAAAAATGTACTGATTACAAAAATTTTAAAAATTCACATTATTTTTTTTATTTTGCTTAGCTTTTTGTTTTCTAACCTATATTTAACAAGATTTTTTGTAATATATTTTTGACTTTATTATTATTGACTACATATTTACATAGTGGCAGTTCTTTTATATGCATGACATTCAGCAAAGTAATTTAAATTTAAAAGACTGAAAAGTACTTCAGGCAAATAGACTGGGCAATTATATTTGATTTATCAAATGAGCTACACCTACCAAAGACTCAAAATGTGGTTCTGCCAAGCCAGCAACAAAACTCAACATTTGCTCTTTTGTTTTTATCCTATAAATGTTGTTGATCAAAGATTAGTAGTAGTAGTATCTTTTAGTGAATTGTGGACTTAATAAATTTTTTTATAGTGGTATATTTACATTGATTACAAAATTTATTATAGACACTCATAATCTATGCTTATTTATGAGAATTATACTTATTTACCTGAATTGTCATATTTTCTGGAGCCCTGGCCAGGTTATAAACTATGTTTTCTATTTTTACCACACCAGCGAAAAAAAAAGCGAAGAAAGAAAGCAAAGCCAGCAAATTAAAGCTATTTAGCTATATTTTTACATTGCTCTTTTGCCAGCATGGCTTTTTAATTCAATTACTCATTTGCATTTAAACATTTATTATATGCCTTTAATGATATGCATATTTATCCAATGATAAATTTAACAATTATGTCAAAGTCAAATATTTAATTACTTAAGAAACAAAAAAATGCAAGTCCTTGGTATAATATTTTTAAATAAAGAGCTAGTGTTACTCTTTAAATTAATATATTGATAAGTATTAATACAAAACTGATTTCATGTATGTTTGTAAATAATAAAAGAACATTTGTGTATATACTTATGTATTCATATTAGAAGTAATATTTCTTTGGTGTGATACACCACACAAATATCTTACAAAAAAAAATATTATCATAATTTTTCCTTTATGTTCGAAAAGATGTATACAAAATATGCAAAAACTACTTTACTTAGTTTTTAGACAACTTAGATCCTTGTCTTACCTTACACTTTAAATTGTAGAGGTCACTAAATGCATTGCTGCACATAGCAATTTTTTTTAATAATCAAAATATTGAAACCTCATATTTGTCAGTATCATACTCTCAGATGAACATTAGGGCTTGAAGCCAATTTTGTGACTTTACTGCTTTATTTGGGTGACTATAAACAGATAGTTTAGCATCTTAGCTATGATTGTTGCCAAGAGTCTTAGAGCCAAACAAGCCAGACCTTCACAATGTTGTAAAACTAGGAAATTTCTGAGTGCATACACCCAACACTAGTAAGTACTATCAGGGAAAAAGCTCAATTTTTTGGGAAAAATATTAGAAATAAGGCTATCCATTGCTGGACATTAAGCTTGATTGGAGCCTATCCCTAAATACTACTAAGCTAAAAGCGCCTACAAAAATATTAGGAGCAGACACAGATCTTCACATTAGTTGATTTAAATCAATAATATAAATATATAATAATCCTTCTTTTTTTAACTTTACTATATTAGTTGGTTCTTGTAATTTATTAGGGTTTAGAGGTGTTTGGCAAAGGGGCCATTTCTAATATTATTACCTAGAAAACATAAAAAAAAAATCTTTATAAAGCTCAATTTTTTCATATCATATAGCACCTAACTTTTGTTAAATTATAGTTCACTATAATATAGGATCTATTTTATACAACTTATTTACTTACTTACACTATCCAAATTTCATATTCTCTAATAGTACTGGTATAGGTTTTATAGCATAACAATGATCTGGTTGCTTTGGCTGCCACCCATTTTAATTAACTCACATAAGAGTCAAATTAACGTTACATTTGTTGGTTTCCCGAAAGTGGAATCTTCCTAGTTGAAGTTTTGATCTGGACCATATTGGTAGATGCCACAACACATATTTGGCGCACGCTTTTAGGTATCTTTGATGGATCTTGATAACAATGTTAAAGTACTGCACAGTTCTTATTAATGTCCTACTGAATGACATTCGCGCGTTTCAAATCAATTGAACGTGATCCTAAGGGACTCTTAGGGGAATACTACGGGACTAGGTTATGAACTACGTCCATTTGTAAACGTGCGGTTTGCTGTTTCTGTTAACGCGTCGGAGTGTAGTTACAGGGCGGCGAGGCAGCGTTGTCGCTGGCGGGCGTGGTGCCGGGCGTGGCGCTGGGCGTGGGCGCGGGCGCGCTGGTGGGCGCGGGAGTGGGCGCGGTGGGCGGTAAGTAGGGCGCGCGGGCGGCGCGAGGTCAGTGCAGCATCTAACGCCCCGGCTGTGCTCGCTGTTGCAGGCGCGGCGCGGCGCAGCGGCGGTGCGGCGCGGGCCCGGCGAGCTGCTGCTAGTCCTCGGAGTCTCACCCCTCAGTGATCAGTTCTGCTTTCTGTTTCAGGCTAGATATAAGTTAGGTTATTGCTAAGCGCGTAGGAGCCGCGCTCGCCGCCCGGCGCTACGCCCGAGCTGCTTCCGACGGTCGCACAATGTACTTACTTCCTTATATCATGCTGTCCTCATGTGCCCGGTGACCGTCTGTTTGCGTTGCTGCGGCTCAATGTGTTTTTTTTTGTAAAATAACACTATACATTTAGAAAAAGAATGAATATTCGTTATCTTTTTAACATTGCAGTAATTATTAACAAATTCTTGTAAGTTTTTGATTTTTTAAACCTCAACTATAAAAAGTGTGAACGTGAGAATCATGTCAGCGGACTGTTGCAAGAGGGAAGTGTGAAATTAAGTAGCGCTATAGATCTATCGAAGAATATAATTGAGTGAGCCGCGGCCAGTGCGAGTGCGAGTGCGTGCGTCCCCCGCCGGTCGCGCGCACCCCCCCGCTGACCCCCGCTCTGTTGCAGGGGCCTTCCTCGCCGCGCCCGTCTACGACCTGCAGCAGGTGGGCGACGTGTACACGGGTGAGTGCGCACACGGACACACACAGCACACACGACACACACAGCACACTGTTAGTGACGAAGGTCCGTGCGCACGAACAGGGCCGGGCGGCAAGTGCTCCACGCTGCCGGCTATCCTGGGCGGCACGCTGCCGCGGCTGTCGTCGGAGCAGGCGGAGGCGGTGGCGCGCGCCAAGAAGTACGCCATGGAGCAGAGTATCAAGATGGTGCTGATGAAGCAGACGCTGGCGCACCAGCAGCAGCAGATGGCCACGCAGCGCACGCAGGTGCAGCGCCAGCAGGCACTCGCGCTCATGTGCAGGTACACTTGCGCTGCATCCCACGTGCAGCATGTAGCATTGTGCTCACTCTAAACTTACCATGTATTAAGACATTCCATTCCCGCATCGCCCAATTTTCAAGATCTTGCGTGTTGAGTGGCATGTCTAAACGCGGCTCTTTTGTCTCATCAGAACAAGGAAATGGAAATAATTTATTCCTCACGAATTTGAGTCGAATCCATAACTGAGACGTTCATCCATACGCTGTGCTTCCGTGCCACGATGGCCTTAGACTTTAGAAAAAAAATAATTAATTTGTCAAATTTATTTATATGATGAGAGCGATATCTTGAGATTCCCGCCTCGGCTGGTCGAGTCTTTGATTTGTTTGCTGAAAAGATCTGAGTCCTCACCAGCACTTGTCGTTGGTGTTCCTCGATGTCTGTGTGTCTGAGGCTCGTGTATGTTTATGTGTATGTCCGCAGAGTGTACGTGGGTTCGATCTCGTTCGAACTGAAGGAGGACACGATCCGGCAAGCGTTCCTGCCATTCGGGCCCATCAAGTCCATCAACATGTCATGGGACCCCGTCACGCAGAAACACAAGGGGTTCGCCTTCGTGGAGTACGAGATCCCCGAGGCCGCGCAGCTCAGCCTCGAGCAGATGAACGGTGTCATGCTCGGCGGGAGGTAATTGTACTTGTTGATAAAATAGAGTATTCAAATCTTACATGTTACTCTTATGACATCAGTTGGTCTTGTAAAGTGTCTTAGGCACTAATAATAATTATGGTATAATGTAACATAAAAAATATATCGAATATTGTACAAGCGTTTTATTTTATCGGTTTAAATACAGGATGGTCTATAAGTCTTAGATATCAAAAAAAATAAGTAAAATAAAACGAATTACAATTATATTTTTATTTACAAATAAAGCTTGAAAAACAGGAATGTTGTATACTTTAGCCTTAAGGTAGCCCCACAAAAAAAAACCATTGGAGTTAGATCTGGACTACGAGGTGGCCAGGAAATGTCTTCTCTCTTAGAAATCACTTTGCTAGGGAAAAGTTGATGGATGATGGGCATAGCAGTGTTAGAAATGTGGGAAGTTGCTCCATCCTGTTGGGACCACGTCCGGGTATTAAAGCCTAAAAAATTTTTGCAATTGTGGTGTGAAAATCTCTTTAATCCCTGACCGCGTTTTAACTACCGTAGAACTTAACAACCCAGTTCTTAATCATTTAAAGAGTTGGAGTGTCAAAGTTGCGTAAACCTTTGTGTTTTCGAAAATGACGCCGCGCAACGGTTGCTGAATTGTATTTGTGATAACGACACCAGACCGTCCAGTCGCTTAAGTGTGAGGCCGTCCCACAGGAACATCAAGGTGGTGGGTCGTCCGTCCAACATGCCGCAGGCGCAGGCCGTCATCGACGAGATACAGGAGGAGGCCAAGCAGTACAACCGCATCTACGTCGCCTCCATACACCCCGAGCTCACCGAAGATGACATTAAGAAGTGAGTCCATCATTTTTTTTTAAGTTCACACTGTATAACCTTGTGTTAAGACACTCCGTTCCACAACTTTCTGCCTAATTATGGAGGCGTTGCGTACTGAGTGGCGGAACTCAACGCGGTGCCTTGCCTCGACACTAGAGCGAAAAAATGGAAATATAAATTTAATTAAATATTTCATTTTCTCGAGTGGAGATCGAACCCACAACCAGTCACGATAACAGTCAGACTTTGTGCCTCAGGTAGTTTTGCTGAGAAGACCCAAAAACAATCTCAACAGTTGCTCTTTGTTTTAATACATTAATATAACGTGTCCGCAGCGTGTTCGAGGCGTTCGGGCCCATCACGTACTGCAAGCTGGCGTACGGCGCGTCTGCGCACAAGCACAAGGGCTACGGGTTCATCGAGTACGCGACGCTGCCGGCCGCGCTGGAGGCCATCGCGTCCATGAACCTCTTCGACCTCGGCGGCCAGTACCTGCGCGTGGGCCGCGCCATCACGCCGCCCAACGCGCTGGCGGGCCCGCCGCAGGCCTCCGCCATGCCCACCGCCGCCGCCGTGGCCGCCGCCGCCGCCACCGCCAAGATCCAGGCCATGGACGCCGTGGCCACCAACGCCGTGGCGCTGGGCCTGTCCACGCTGAGCGCGCTGGGCGTGCCGGCCGCGGCCGCGCTGCCGTCGCTGGCGGCCGCGCTGCCCGTGCCCGCCATCCCGCCGCCCGGCGTGGTGATCCCGGCGCCGCCCGCGCCCGCCGCGCAACACGCCACTGCGGGGGCCGCGCAGGACGCCGCGCTGCAGCGCAAGCTGCTGGACAGCTCGCCCGACACGCTGCAGCAGCAGGAGTCGCTGTCCATCTCGGGCCAGTCGGCGCGCCACCTCGTCATGCAGCGCCTCATGCGGCGCCGCGCCTCGCGCACGCTGCTGCTGCGCAACATGGTGTCGGCCGAGGAGGTGGACGAGGCGCTGCACCACGAGATCCAGGAGGAGTGCGGCAAGTGGGGCCGCGTGGAGCGCCTCGTGATCTACAACGAGCGCCAGAGCGAGGAGGACGACCCGGCGCAGGCCAGCGTGAAGGTGTTCGTGCAGTTCGCGGAGGCGGAGGAGGCGGCGGCGGCGGCGCGCGCGCTGCACGGCCGCTACTTCGGGGGCCGCACCGTGCGCGCCGCGCTCTACGACCAGGACCTCTTCGACCACGGCGACCTCTCCGGCTAAATCGACGCTCGCTAAACTTTAATGCTATTATATTACTAATTTTACTTGGCTCCTAAGTTGCTCGACCTCTATGGCCAGCATCCTCTTTGACATGCATAAATTACATCTTACACTAGGGAAGGGTGGCCAACGATATGTGACAAGGAACGAGAAGTGATCCTAAATTTTGTGACATAATATTTCAAAATAATAATTAATATAATATTTCAAAATAATAAAATTCTAAGAATTAAAACACAAAATTTATGTGAACAAAAATAATATCCAAACATAGTTTTTAAGTGTAAAATTGCAAAACTTAACCGAACATATAATTAAATTATCTCATAATAAAGGACTGTAAGACATAAAATCTTAGTTGCTTGAATTTTACTAGTTCTTCCTTGTCCAGTGCTTTTTTTTAATTTCTTATGTTATTTATAATTTTAACGTAATTTTTTTTCAAGACACATTTCAAAGTAATCAAAGAGAACCAAGTGACATATTGTTTCTCTTACACTTGCTTTGCTCTTTACTTGCTGATATTTCACAATTTGGAGTATTGGAATTACTACAATAATAAAAAAAAGATACATATAGATAAAAAATATTTTGTGTTTTAAGACCAGAAAAAATACCTTTCCTTTATCTTTTCAAAAATATTTATTTTATAAACTTATATATAAGTGGTGTAGTGTACCACTATAGCGTTCAGAGTACATGTTCCATAGAAATAAAAATGCCAAGTTTAGATGTAAGTAGTGATGACAGTACTAAGTTAATTTGTTAATAATGTTATCCATTATCTTATATGAAACGGTTCCTAAAAAAAAAGGAATCTTAGATATCATACAAAATTTGCTTAATAAATATAATAAATTCTACAATAGCTTGTTTCTGTCTTTAAAAAACCTGTGCTTTATCATTAAGATCTTAGACAATAAATGAAATAATTTTCCCCACACACATATCTTTACATTATTAACATAATGAAACAAACAGTAATTATACAGCAGATAAGGTTACATGAAATATTACTCGAGATGTAAGTACTTTACAAGATATGCGACAGAACATAAAGACTACTGAGCGGCTGTGAACTCTATAAAATATATTGTTCGCAGCATTTGTAATGTAAATAAATGTAAATAATTGCAATCAAATAGGTTGACAACTTGACATTATTGTTAACAGTTTCCATCTTCCCGATTTTGTCGTTAGGATTTTTTAGTCTTAAAAATAATACAGCACCACTTTAAATGAAACCACAGTTTTAACTACTAGAGATAAAAGCTTAATACAATTAAAAAAACATCACAATAATGAAAAAGTATTCTTTTCAAACAAAATAAATAATAAAATTATTGTTGTACTGTAATATAAAAGGCCATTTGTCAAGAACGATGCACGCACACATAAACCTATCAAAGGGAAACCGCCGCACACGCTTCATTCCGAAATCGAGTCGTAAGTATTGGTGGCAAAGTTCACGTATTTTAGTAGTAGTATGTGTTTATGTTATTGGTATCTATGCGTAAGTAACTGCTTCACACGAAATACAGGTATGGATAAATATCGTGAAATGAAAAAAAAAATCCTACATCTGAACTGTTGAGGTATCTTGATTAATTTCTTTAGATATGTGTTTAAAATATTTTACCCTATATGCTGTTCCCGTAAAAGGAGCGCTGACACTTCCACCTGTATATTTTTGTAACATTACGTTCTTTTTACCTATGTAAGGTACGTCTTATCATAATTTTAAAACTCTGTTAAATGTGCTGATGTCAGTGAATAATTTAATTTACTCTTTCAGAAACAGCCTTAAATGTTAAATTATTGATTTGCAGGATTCATAATATTCTTTGTAATGATTGTAAATTAACTCCTGTACAGTTTTTAAATTAGTTACATATATTATTAGCTAAATGTACAATTGGTAAATATGTAGTTATTACAGACAGAGTACATGTAGAAAGGATGTTTTTAGGCATTTTTATATAGATTTATTTTATTTACTTGATATTTCTTTGAAGAACAAATCGTCCTTTATCTCTGTGTTGAATTAATTACGATTAGAACTTAACTGTAATTATTTAGGAACACCTTCACCAACAATTCAATTTTGTTTACTTTATTGTTTGTACTATGAATAATAGTGCTTTAAAAATTATATATATTTTTATCAACTATTTTTATAACATAAAAATATATTAACCGAAAACGATGTTGTGCTAAAGTATTAAAATGTTTAATATTCTTCCCGACGAAATTAATGTTTAACTTTAATACTAACAGTATTTTTCATGCGTTGTCAAGATTCGTTATAGGTGGAGATCCCATCGTTTAAAACTGTAGGGATTAGATTTTCTAATGAAACTTATATTTAAGAATGATACATGATAGTAGAATAGATTACACTAGGGTTGCCCAAAAAAATCCTGCCGCAATCACCTTTAATTAATGTTTTTCGTAACTCGTTTTTGGAGAAAATTGCACTCATATGTTTTTTATGTGAATCGCACATCATTTGAAAGAAAATCGCATAAGGAATTGGAAAAACAATGGTTGCCAGCTCTCAGTCTGCCGCAAGTCCAAGGTTGCCTGGTTTAAAGAGGTTACTTAATGTGAATATTTGCACTCATGTGTTTTTTTAATGAATTATATATCAAATTAAAGCTTATTTTTTTGTCATCACTAAAACACATGGTTGCCTGGAAAATGGCTGCCATCATTCGAAATATTTTATTCTGATTCCGTTTGACTGAGAATAGACGATGAAATACGCGATTTGCCTTATGTTTTAAATTAAAATATTATATAATAGAAGGTCAATCTTAAAATTAATGTTTATTCTAGATATTTACCTGTTAAATGATGATTATAATCATATTAAGAACATACAAAAAACTATTTAAATATGAAATCATCCTTATTTTTCAATTGAAATAATGAACCCATCATATTAAGTCTTTGCTAAATCTGTTTTCTAAATACTAATACTAATTTAAATTATCATTTTAAAACTAAATTATCTAATTAAATAAATGCTTACAAATATCAATCTATTATAAGGTATTAATTACATCATGTTTCCTTAAGATAATGAAGGGCGACAATTATTGCGTAAGTTTTTTTATTAATTAAGAAAATATGGAAAATAACATTTCAATATACTCTCTCTCTCTTTGTCCTCTGCTTGTATGATTTTTTTTTCTCGTTTTTTTTTGATAACGGTTGCCGCAATCTTTTTTTTCTCACGCAACTTTTAAGAATTTGCATTGAAAGAAATATATATGATAGAATTATAATAAACAAAATTAATTTATCACAAATAAATTCTAAGAAATTTCGACAGTAATGCCGAATAATAAACGCTATTTAAGGTTTATGACCAGGAGTCGGCAAATATCAATTAGTTGTCTACTTTTTACTATAGATAAACATTTTGCGGCGGTATACAAAGCAAACAAAATGCAATAATTTTATTTTCGTAGATGTATTGTTTCTAAATGCAATAACAGTGCAGATGGCCAAATGAGATGTTTTTGAACATATTACTTAGTTACTTACCTTTCGTTTTGGAGTGAAGACGTTTTTAGTTAACATGACAAAAATGAAGATCTGTTTTTTGTGCGAAAATGTGTGTGGAATTTAATAATGAGTCTGAAGTGTAAAAATTATGTTGTTGTTTCGCCAAAAAATGATTTTTATATACAGTAACATTTTCTTAAATAGTAACACAATGCACGGTTATCACTTGTTACAAAAAGTTCATTGTTGTAAAAAAAATATAAAGAAGAACCGCACTCGAGGAGATGAAATATTCACTTAAATTTATATTTCCATCTCTTCGTTCTGGTGTCGAAGCAAACCCTTACGGGGTGAATTCTAAAAAACCATGAAACTTGTGTTCAATGAAATATTTTTAGGAGTCTGAATTTCAAATATTATAATAATCGGTGCCGATAAAAAAAAACCCATACAAACTTTCAGCCCCTATTTTATCCCTTTAGGGTTAAATTTTCTTAAAATCCCTTATTAGCGGATGTCCAGATTACGAAATAAACATCAGTAAAAATTTCACGTTTCTACCATCAGCGGCTGTGCGTGCGTCTTACCTCAGTCAGTCAGGTACTTGTTTTATATATATATATATATATATAGATGATAATTTAGTCTTTTTAAAATAATGATTTAAACGAGTATTAATATCTAGAAAACAGATTTAACAAAGACTTAATATCATAGACTCATTATTTCAATGGAAAAATAAGGATGATTTCATGTTTAAATAGTTTTTTGTATGTACTTAATATGATTAAAATCATCATTTAACAGGTGAACAGCTAGATTAAATATTAATTTTAAGATTGACCTTCTATTTTATAATATTTTACTTTAAAACATAAGGCAAATCGCGTATTTCATCGTCTATTCTCAGTCAAACGGAATCAGAATAAAATATTTCGAATGATGGCAACCTTTGCTTGCGGCAGCCATTTTCCAGGCAACCATGTGTTTTAGTGATGACAAAAAAATAAGCTTTAATTTGATATATAATTCATTAAAAAAACACATGAGTGCAAATATTCACATTAAGTAACCTCTTTAAACCAGGCAACCTTGGACTTGCGGCAGACTGAGAGCTGGCAACCATTGTTTTTCCAATTCCTTATGCGATTTTCTTTCAAATGATGTGCGATTCACATAAAAAACATATGAGTGCAATTTTCTCCAAAAACCAGTTACGAAAAACATTAATTAAAGGTGATTGCGGCAGGATTTTTTTGGGCAACCCTAGTGTAATCTATTCTACTATCATGTATCATTCTTAAATATAAGTTTCATTAGAAAATCTAATCCCTACAGTTTTAAACGATGGGATCTTAGGCCATTAGTACCTACTATTTGTTGCCACTAGATAGCGTTACTTGTATCTATTTCTACTATCTCAAATATAAACTTCTTGAAAACTTTAATAGAGATATCTTTTGATAGATTGAAGTGATTAAAATGAAATAAAAAGTAAAATCTACTCTCAGTTACTTGCAATTTTTGTGTATAAAAGTTGCTTAAATTAATTGTGTACTTTTTACGTAATATGTGATCACATAAACAAACAAACAGATAAACAGACATAAATTAGATAGACATAATTAAAAAACTAAAATGTTGAAAATGAATTCTGTTACTTATTTTTGAACCTGGCTACAGAAACTACTAAATACTTGGTACAGAAACGACTTTTCTACACATTTATTATAAGTATAGATAAGACAAAGTGATAACATTAATCGTTTTTGAATATTATCTTGTTTACGTTGTAATTAACTTTGAATATTATCTTGTTTACGTAAACATATTTTTAAAAAATTGTCGTTAAATAAATTTTTATGTTGATTTACTTTTGTGCTCCGATATTTTTTGTGTAATGTGCGTGCTTTATATATTCGTTAATTAACGTGAGCTTAAATTATATTAGTTACATTAACTCATACAGAAGCTAGGCCAGTCGTGGCGCAGGGCCACAAGTGTGTGACTGTAAAAGCGATTGGGGGTTCGATGTCTACTCGAAGAAATGAAATATTTATTTAAATTATATTTTCATTTTTTCGCACTGGTGTTGCGTGGCGTTGAGCAAAGTACGGCGTAGAGTTCCGCCACTCAACACACAATGTCCCCAGAGTTCAGCGGATATTGGGGAACGAATTGTCTTAATCAAAAATAAAGATTTCATATTAAAAGCCAGGAACATAAAATATTTCTTTTCACCCCATTACTTTATCATATATTATACTAGCGACCCGCTCGCGGCTTCGCCCGCTTTAACTACTGAATTATTCATGTAATGTACCTTTGTTTGCAAAACACTAAAGATTACTAATGTAAAAATTATTTAAACCTTAATGCAACCCGCATTTTCGTAGTTCCAATAAGGATGTTCCAATTGTTTAAAAAAACACACTTAAACAAATGACACAAACAACAGAAAACTTTAACGAAAGAAATTATAAACAATAGACTACCTACTATTCTCTTATCCAAAAATACTTAAACAAAAGATGTAACCAACTATGTCGCGTTAAAATACATTATAATTATTGGATAACTCCAAAATACGTGTAATCGCTTCTAAATTAACTTTGCTATAGAGCCAGGCGCAGAATTGAATCATTCTCTCGTCCATCTCCGTAGTAGCTCCGAACGACATCTGGGCGTTGACACAGTAAGAAATTGGAAAGATTATCAAATGCCATCTAGGCGGTCAACTCAGTCAGGAGAGACCCTCGGTTTCCTGAGGGAGGCCCATCTTAAACGACCAAGGTTTAATGCAAGGCTCATGAGTTGGATTTGGAGGAGAATAGAAAGTTCCTCGGAAGTAGCCTTACGTCTGACCTCGGGCGGCCGGGTATGCCACGGAGTGCTGCTCCTTAGGTGCAGGTGAAACATTGGCGCAGCGGAATACCTTGGACGCGAGACGACCAATGTGTACCTCCAGACTTTCTATTTTTATGTTGTGATGATGCGTGGTGTTCCTCACTTAGTATGGCGCCGGCGTCACTCGATGGAGGATGAGGTTCTGGACCACCTGCAGGATTTCTCGTTGAGTGATACTCGCTAGGACGTTGTGATGTCATCAGTGTATAGTGCGTAGAGAGCAGGTGATAAAATGCTGCCCTGGGGAACAACGGCAGCGATCGAGTCGCTGCTAGACCTCGAACTCTCAACTCTCACGCAAAATGTCCTATCACTGAGGCAGGGAGGCAAAGACATGCGCGACGTGCCGGGGGGTACCGGCTCTGAGCACTTAATGAAGTAGGCCCGGGTGCCAACGCGGTCGAATACGCGCGGTACGTCGAAAAAAACTACTAAGAGTGCAAACTCTCCTTTCGGTTGATCGCTGTTGCGGCGTAGTATAACCAGAGTGGTATACCCGCTTGCCAAACTGCTCGCTTCGTGGCTGGATGTGCGACTGGAGAAGTGAGAGGAATAACTTCTCGAACAGCTTGGCGAGCGCGCTAAGGAGGGTTATAGATCGGTATCCCTCAGGCTGCTCCAACATGATGACCAGGCCTTCCTCCCATGCCCGGGGGGAAGAAGCCAGGCGGGTGCGGCGGATTAATTTCTATAAGCAAAAGGTTGCGGGGCGCGGGGGGACCTGCGTGGTGGGCAGCGAGCCGTTACACATCAAGAATTTTTTAGTACCGTAATTTTAAATCTGTGCTACTAATCTTCTAAAATACTTATTCAAATGAAAAACAATAAACAACATTTTAATCTATATTAAATGGCCAAAAGGTAACTAATATACTAATATATATACTGAAAGTAAGGGTTAAACATGAGTCGATATAGTTTTTCTCTAAAACTATTTGTAATTTGGAAATATTGTAAAGAGCAAAGTTTATCTTTGTTTAACGTAGAAAATTAATAACTTATTTAAAAGAATAAGGATTAATATCATTATGGACACACATCCCTTACAATATGAAAATATATTTAAATTACCGTCTAATTTCCGTCTCTTCTAAGCTTTCATTAGTAAGACTTAAACGATTTTATTTGAATTTCTTGTTCTACGACCTATGAACGACTTCTTAGTGGCATAATTTAAATAAAAAAGGAAATGTTTAAAAAAGTAAAAAAAATAATAAAAGAACAGAAGAAGAGTAAATAAAATAAACAACAGGATACTTAAACGAAAGAAATGATAAACAAAAGACAACCTACTATTCTATTAATCAAAAAAGATGAAACTAAATATATCGCGCTGAAATAATACATTAAACTCTAATTATCTAATACGCACAATCGCATCTAAATCTACTTCACTACACTCTCTTAGGGGCAGGCGGGGAGACGGGCGCGGCGGACGCGTCGCGGGGCGCGGGGAGACGCATGGCGCGTGGTGAGCCGTTTCGCAGCAAGGATTTTTTGATATTATAACAACTTCTAAAGTATTTATTAAAATGAAAAACAGTAAAAGACAGTTATGGTCTACATTAAATGGCCAACGTAACTAATATACTTATTTATATGCTTTATGAGTAAGGAATAAACGAAACATGAGCCAAATCTGCGGTTTATAGCCGGCGTGATGTGTCAACAATTAAATGCATTTTTTTCTAAAACTATTCGTAATTTCCAATTAGTGTAAAGGACAAATTTTATCTTTGTTTAACGTAGAAAATTAATAAAGTATTTAAAAGGATAAGGATTGATACCATTATGGACAAACATCCCTCACAATAAAAATAATATTCAAATTACTATTTTTGGACAGAAATATGCTTACTGTATGTTATCCTTAGAAGATACAAATATGCTGTCGCTGACTTTTTTATAGATCTTATTAAGAGGAATAATACTCTAGTACATTGTTTTCATGTAGGACTTACCATTAAAGCAGCGCATGCGTGAAAGTTTCTCAACGGGTAGGACTTTATGCACATTTATCATATTTATGTCAAATTACATTAAAATATACATATAATAAACTATATATAAACCTTCCTTGAGAAATACTCTACCTAATGGTGAAAACCGCAACAAAATCCGTAGGGTGGTTTAGAAGAAGATCGCTTAGAAAGGCCAGACAGAGACGAAATGCGTTCTTATTTTATAAGATATAGAGATAGAGAAGAGATACCATAAATTATTTTTTAATTTAGTAATAATTTTTAACTTCACAGATAAAAGCCCACTTGTTCTTAAACTTGAGACGAATTTTAAATACTATAAAAATAAACTACTATAGTAAATTATAGACCACAGGTACAGTGAACATTTTACTTTAAAATGTTTTGTCATCGGTCAGATAATGTCCACCATTTTTATTATGACCGATAGCAAAAATGGTATATTATAGTAGTTTATTTTTTATGAACCAGTTGATAAGAGAGTACCGTTTCCTCCTAGAAATTTTGTGATTCCGTTATTACTTGAGTTGTTTTAATTAAGAAACTTAATTGTTTTGTTAAGTTTAAAGTTGTTTTCTATTTATATTGTTTTTGTTAATTAAATTTTTTATACTTTAAAACATGAGTAAACCTGGACTAAATCAAAAGAAATTAAAAAGTTACATAAATGATTGTAATTTGTGAACCGATTTGGAGATTCAGAATTCAAAAGACGAAAAATTTTTATTTGAAAAAATGAACTTATCCATTGGTCTCAGTACCACTTAGTCAGGATCTCGTGATGGAGTCCCATGAAAATCTAGGAAAACTCAAATTTTATAGCTTCGTACTATATATTTCACATAATTTCTGACATTAATCATTTATTTATTTCTTGTAGTCTTTATTTGATGACATTACTGAGCTGGTAATGAAGGCAGGATGACCCGACTCCTTAACGGTTAGGAGTTAGGGGATGATCTTTAAATATTATATGGACTTATAGAAGGCTAGTTGTATACTATCAACTATCAAGTTACAAGTGACCGAAGGTTAACTGATTGTAAGAATAATTCTAACAGTCAAGTAGTATATTTGTGCTTGCCATATTAACTTGTATGTTATGTAAACATTAATAAATGAGTTGAATAACGAATATGTTAAAACTAATATCGACAGCTTTAGTTTTTAACCGGCTTCAAAAAATGTGGAGCTCAACTAGTAATATTTTTTTTTGCTTTACTTTTACAGACACGCGCACAATTAATCCTAGGCTCAGCTTAAGCCTCGTGAACTGTGTTCATAGTCATTTTAAACACATTTAATTATTATTTCGTATCACGCAATTTTATATTTTCATAATTTAATAAATAAATAAATCAGCTTCACGCTGTATCACGCACACAGCAGGGTAGGCCGAGGGACCCTAGTGTTAAGACACTCCGTTCCCCACTTTCTGCCGAATTCTGGAGGCATTGCGTGTTGAGTGGCAGAACTCATCGCCGCGCTTAACCTCGACACCAGAGCGAAGAAATGGAAAAATAAATTTAAGTAAATATTTCAACTCTTTGAGTGGGGATCGAACCCACAACCAGTCGGTTTTACAGTCACACATTGTGCGACTGGCCTCATACATATATAATTCATATATTATATATACTGAATATATAATATATGTATTATACATATCTATATTATATATTCAGTATATAATTATACTGACTAATATATTTTCAATTGTTTTATAATACCTATGTAGGTAGGTTAGCGTCCGAAACGCTATTGTTTTATTTTAATGTTAAACACAATGTGTCCGTAATGTGCATGTGGGTTAGGTACAGTATATTTGCAAGGATATAACATTTTATTCACATAAATTACAAAATAAAAATATTTTTTTGTAGAAAATGCTAGTATTCCGTGTACGCATTTTTTTCTTTGTGTAAAGGCGCAGTGAGTTTGTGAGTTCGATTACCACTCGGAGGAAAGAATTATTTTAATTTTCTCGCTTACCAGAGCGTAGGAAATTAACAAGGAAACAAGGAAACAACCACCACTCAACAAGCAATGTCTCGAAAATTAGACTGTGCGTGGGGACGAAGTGAAATGTTTTATGATAATTTCACAAATTTATCGTACGAACGAATTAAAATCTGTGATACATAAAAAAACAAATTATATGATTTTAAAATACTTTATTATTTAAAAGTAGTGACTATACTCACTTTCAATACCATTACAATATTGCACCAACAAATACATCAACAATAATTAATATATGGATAATTCTCACGAAATTCCGAAATTCTTGTCCTTTGAGCTTAAAAAAATATATAAGAGACATATAACGTCCACCAATTTTTTTTTGCAATCTACATTACTGTAGCTAGAAGTTTTATTTATCACTTTTGAATCAAATGTGTAAATAAAAAAAAATGCCTGTATAATATCCCTAAAATCATTCCCTCACTGTGTCCCATCCTCCAAATTAAATTATTTTTATATCATTAAACAAACAAAATAATGGAACAAAGCTTTACAACTTTTTCTTTTCGATTCAAAATATGATAGACTAGCGGCCCGCCCACGGCTTCGCCCGCTTAAAATACATGATTATTTAATAAGCAGAATTGATTGACAACTATAATAAAATAAATAAATAAATCAGCTTCACGCTGTATTCCGCACACAGCAGAGTAGGCAGAGGGAACCTAGTGTTAAGACACTCCGTTCCCCACTTTCTGCCGAATTCTCGAGGCATTGCGTGTTGAGTGGCAGAACTCAACGCCGCGCTTAACCTTGACACCAGAGCGAAGAAATGGAAATATAAATTTAAGTAAATATTTCATCTCCTCGAGTGGGGATCGAACCCACAACCAGTCGGTTTTGCAGTCACACCTCGTGCCGCTGCGCCACGACTGGCCTCACACCCTATAATAGAATGACAAACAAATATAAAGACAACATACAACAACATATATAATATAAAGACAACTCTAATGACTTCTAATATGATTTTTTGTTACTTTAATCTGTAATATTCTATTATGATTTTTTTACGACATTATCGTAACTTCTGTAAGAATTTTTGATTGTTTCGAACTAAAAAATATGACCAATGTCGATATTTGATATTCATAAAATATACATAAAGCTAATTATTTATTATATATATATATATTTTTGTAACATTACGTTTTTTTTACCTATGTTATGTTTTTTAAAGCTCTGTTAAATGTGCTGACGTCACTTAATAATTTAATGTACTGCTTCAGAAACAGCCTTAAATGTAAAATTATTGATTTGGTTAAGGATTCATAATATTCTTTGTAAAATAACTGTAATGTTTGTATATTAACTCCTGTTTGCATATTATTAGATAAATGAATAATTGGTAAATATGTAGTTATTACACAGTACACGTAGAAAGGATGTTTTTAGGCATTTTTATATAGATTTATTTCAAACGAACGAACGAACCAAAAAATCTATGTATTTACTTGATATTTCTTTGAAGATCAAATCGTTCTTTATCTCTGTGTTGAATTAATTACGATTTAAACTTCACTGTTATGATTTATGAAGGTAATCTCTACTAACAATTCAATTTTGTTTACTTAAAACGTGGGCGGCCCGCCCACGGCTTCGCCCGCTTAAAATACATGATTATTTAATAAGCAGAATTGATTGACAACTATAATAAAATAAATAAATAAATCAGCTTCACGCTGTATCCCGCACATAGCAGGGTAGGCAGAGGGAACCTAGTGTTAAGACACTCCGTTCCCCACTTTCTGCCGAATTCTGGAGGCATTGCTTGTTGAGTGGCAGAACTCAACGCCGCGCTTAACCTCGACACCAGAGCGAAGAAATGGAAATATAAATTAAAGTAAATATTTCATCTCCTCGAGTGGGGATCGAACCCACAACCAGTCGGTTTTGCAGTCACACCTCGTGCCGCTGCGCCACGACTGGCCTCACACCCTATAATAGAATGACAAACAAATATAAAGTTTAAATTAACGTTTCGAACGTCATTCTTTAGCCAGGGTCATACCAGCGCGATTTCTATATAACATTCGCTGGCAAGCTAATGCCTTGAGTTCATTCAAATGACGATAACTTTTTTTTTAATGAACCGATTTTGATGAACCAAACTTTAGAACCTAAATTGAGTTAAAACAAAGCAATTGGTGAAATTTTCAAGTAAATCGGTTCAGTAGTTTCAGAGAAAAATGCGGACAACAATATGTCGACAGACAGACAGACAGACAGACAGACAGACAGACAGACAGACAGACAAGAAATTCAAAAAAAATCTTTTTGCTTTCTATTAGTCTTTTTAAGTGTCCCTCTATCCATTTCAGTCAAAATTACTAAATGTACAGACAAAATATTTTTACTGTCTTATTATATATAGAGATAGAGATTATAGAAAAAGAAACACAATTTGAGTTAAAAATTTAGGATCTGGATTAAAAAAAATAATCTGCATGTGTCTCATAAAAATAAATCATTCCCTCACATTTTTTTGTCAGTCAAATTGTCAACGCATTTTTAATTAAACTTTAACGCAGCCATTCGGTTTTGATAGTTGACAGTACTGTCAATGTATTAATATGGCGAATTTTACTTGAGCTAGTTAAACTTTGCACTGCAAAATGATTTAATGCTTATTTTATTGATGTTACATATCTGATCGTCATTCCCTCACAGCCTGGGAAACAAAAGGTAAATACTTTTGACACTTATTAATTACACAGTGAAATAGGTCTTTGGGAGTATTAAACTTATACATAAAAACTCTTTTCAAAGTGAGCTTATGTTACGAGTTTTTTTTTATTATTCTCTGTTTCGTCATTCCCTCATCGTCATTCCCTCATATTAATTTGTAGTGAGGGAATGATGGTTTATGAGGGAATGACTTTTGACTGGGTTAGCTTGCTTAGCTTCTTGTTAGCTTTGGCTAACTATTGAAATTAGTGCTGCCATTTTGTTATAGGTTTAAATAATGCCACGAGAAAAAAAGATGAGCGATGAAGAAGCTGAATTAAAAAAAAAAGGAATATGATAGGAAGCGCAGGGAGAAAATGAAATCTTTGATCCTTTTGAATTACTTCGCGAAAAAGAAAGACTTAAAAATACCTAAAAAAAAAGAAAAAGGCCAAGTAAAATCTATATCTGACATGATTTCTAGAGAAAGAAGGCAAAAAAAGAAAAATTGGAAGAAAAATAGTCAAACGTATAGAGAAAAAAAAGCAAAAGTACGTAAGAATCTAGCAAGATTTTTAGCCCTATACCTGATATTCAAAATAAAGCTCTAGCGCTTTAGTAAAGTGCATGATAAAAGGAACTAAATCTTGGAGATGGCCAATAATCAAAGATGAACAGTTGTATGCCTGGAATGATATTCTGCAGAAGATAGAACCTCCAACATTAATTAAAAGGAGATGTTATTCCGTAAAGGAATTAGACTAGTTAAAAATATCCAAATGATATGAGACTGTTTTAGTTACTTTGAGACTGAATATGTTAAAAGAGAACATTTTGTTTTTTAGTTAAGTAATTGTCATTGTTCAGTTTGTCCTTCAAGATGCTTTTGTTTTATTTAATAGTTTAAAAGGAGAAATACTCCATTGGTAGAATACCACTTTCTTTTTATATAAGCAAAGATTTTGTATTACTTCTTTTTTATTTCTAATTTCACTATGTTCAAGTGCCAGATAATTAAAGTGGCTTCATCAATATGATGCTGTTATACTGCAATAACTTGTGATTTCCTGGTCAATAATTACTACTAATGTAAGAAAATATTATTGTATAACTTAATAAAAGACAATTTAAAAATAACAATAGCACTATTACTTACTATTTTTCATAAATGTCTTGTAACGGTCATTCCTCACCTAAGTCATCATTCCCTCACTTTTGTTTTTTTTTTAGTCCTTGTTATTCCCATAAAATACGTTTATTCTAGGGACCACTATATAACTTAAACTTAGTAACATCAATACTACTCAATCCATAAAAAATATATACAAATTCATATCAAAATTATAACACAGTTTGTATTGACCAAAATTCGAGATTTCATGAGAATTACCCATATATTGTTGCCTGTAGTTTCATTTCGGCAGTCAGTTTGCAGATATCGTTTTATTTTTCACTTTTGTATTATAAATGATACACAACTAAGGTGCTACTGCAACTGCGTGTCGGGCGTCCTCGCGCGGAAGGTCAGCGGCAGGCCCCCGCGCACCACCTGCACGATGCCGGACGCGGGGTCGACGGCGGGGCGGCGGAGCGTGGCGCGCGCGGGCCGCACCGAGAAGCGCGCCAGCACGGCCGCCAGCCCCGCCACCGACTGCATCATGCCTAGGCGCTCGCCTGCAACACACGGCAGCGACTCAACATTAGGTTCCCAGGTACCCTCTGCCTACCCTGCTATGTGCCAGATATAGGGTATAGCAAGTTTTTTAGATTAGTATATTAGTTTTTTTAATGAGAGGTGGGTAGCCTTGTGTTTAGACTCTTTTCGCGTAAGGTAAAACTCAACGCCCTGTCTTATTACTAGTGCTAAGAAACGAAAATGAATGGGAATCGAACCCACAACCGCCGCATTTACAGTCACATGCTTGTACCACTGCGCCACGGCCTCTTATTGAAACCTTAAGATGAAACACTTTAATAGGCCACATTATATATTATCTAATACTTACATAGATTAGACTACATATAAAACAGCAATAATAAAAGATGTATGTCTTACATACATCTTTAATTATTGCTGTTTTATATGTAGTCCAAGCACGGACACGTACACATCGTTGTTCATACAGATATGTAAACACACGTTATATGTACATACGAGCTAGTACTTTAGTACGTTACTATCACTCACCTATACAAGCGCGCGGTCCCTCGCCAAATGGCATATATGTGTATTTATTTGATGAATTAAAATTTTCAGGACTAAATCGCTCCGGCCGAAACTCGGAAGGGTTTTCGAAATAATTTGGATCATTTTGTATTGCCTGTAGAGGAATCACTACTCGCACGCCTTTGTTTATTGTTAGATTAAGTTCTTCAATAGTATAGTTGCGAGCGCATTCCCTTATTAAAAACCCAAGAGATGGGAACATTCTCATCCCTTCTTTGAGGCACCATTCTAGATAAGTCATTTCTTTGATAGCGTCGTAGCTGAGTTTGTTATTATACTTGGCCAACACTCTGTCTATTTCCCTTTGAGCCCTTTCCTGTACTTCAACGTTGTGGGCGAGCTCGTGCAGCGTGTAGCTGGTAGCAGACGAGGACGTTTCAAACCCTGCAGCAAAGAACACAAACACTTGTGCCGCAAGTAATTCGTCGTCCAACTCGAGCGTCGTGACTTCCGGCGTGCCATCCGGCTTCATCCTCTCTATAGAGTCTCCTACCATCTTTCCCCTTTGTTTACATTCGAGTAAAAGATCAATAAAATCATTTCTACCCGAAGGTTGATAGTTTCTCTGTTTTACGACGGAATCCACCAATGTAAATATACCGTTTTCTACACGGCTCAAAGTTTTTAAATTTTTGAATAAATTTGGGAATAATTCTTTTAACGTTATGATTACCAGTTCTTTAAAGCCAAATTTAAATATAGTAGCTCCTAGTTTACGAAACGCGGAATTCTCATCCTTCAAGGAATCTGCATCAAGGCCAAAGCCACAAGCGCCTATGAAGTCAGTGGTGTAGCGGGCCATAAGGTCCCTCGCGTCCAGCTCGCGCCCGCCCGCGGCGCCCTGCAGCGCGCGCGCCTGCAGCCGCTCCGCGCGCTCCACGATGAGCGGGAACATCGCCTTGAGCTTGCCGCTCGTGAAGGCCGGCGTCATGCGCTGCCGCAGGAGCCGCCAGGTGTCGCCGTCCGCGAAGAACAAGTTCTTAAGGAGAGGTTCTATGGCATCTCTATGTTGGTTAAGTCCGCGTGGGTAGAAATATGCAAAATCTGTGGTGAGTATGCGTTTTGCTATATCTATATCTCTAATGACCAGCTCAGCGCGAGACGCGCGATAAAATCCTACCACTTTCTCCGTCGGATACTTCCAGTACATTTCCACCGCCAACTCAGTTATACTCTTCTGCTTCAAGTAATTTCTGTAATTATTGCCAAAGAAAGGTACCGGTTTATCATGTTTGACTCCTCTTTGTTGCCAGTATTTGTAATTTCTCGTTCCATATACATAAAGGGCAACAATCGCTACCAGTATCAAGGATAACGTAATCATTTTAGCATCACTTTGCTTCTACTCCGTTTTTAAGCTGGTTCTATGAAGGTCATTTATGCTTATAAACAAATGTGAGTCACTCACTATTCACTGTCACACTGGCCGTCTGCTCGCGGCCGCGCGCTGTACCACTCTGGCCTGTGAGGGCCGCGCTTTGCGTTTTATTATAATATTTCGCTTTGATAACAAAGCGAAACGAGTGGAGTTCGTAAATAAGAAATGCGAGGAAATGTTCATAGAAATAATTTAACATTCATTGAAGCAGCTATTTGACACACCAGAAAAACAATACAAACGTTTTACGTGTAATCGACAACATGTATTTTCTTATTTTTATGTGTTCTGTTTTATTAATTTTAAATGAATAATATATTTTTTCAAAAGTAAGGGGCACTAGTTTCTAATTATTTTACTTTACTTTATTAACAAGAGCAAAGAAATGTAGAGCCAGAAAGGCAATAATTCTAAAGAACTTATTTATTTATTTAGGAAATAAAAAAATGTAGTATCTTAAATCTAGTGTTAAGATACTCCTCTCTTCATTTACCGCCGAATTTTGGCATTCAACGCCGTGCTTTCGTCGACACCAGAGCAACGAAATGAAAATATTCAATATTTCATTTCCGAGAGGGAATCGAATTCGAAGCTATGTCATACATAAGTTACCGTTTCTACAAGTTAGTAGGTACTAATAAGTTCTTTGATTTTCACGATTATTACACATTTTAAATGAAATTAATTTAACCGGATTAATCGCGCATATTTAAGATTTTTCGGGTAGACTGAGGGTGAGGTGGCATTCGTCTGTCAGTTGACATAATTATTATCTCAAACTACCGCCAACGATTTCTTAATTGTCTCGCGTACTGCTGATTTGTCTCGAGTACTTGCCCTCTGGTATGGTGGGTTTGAGACTTCAATGATTTTATGAGTGGGTCCCAGGTGGTAGAAAGCTTCCAGCCATCCTCTCTATTGAAATTAGGATGTTTTTGTATTTCAATAGCCTCGCGGATCATTCTAGGAATGTATCTGTTTTCCTTAGCGAGGATTTGGGGTTTATCAAACCTAATGTAGTTTATCCACAGTATGCTCACACACAGCTGACTTCAATACATGCCCATTCTTGATGTCGGAGATGTGTTCCTTCACCCTAACACCGATGCTTCTCTTTGTTTGACCGATGTATGATAAGCCACAGTCACAGTCTAGTTTATATACACCTGCACTCTGTAAAGCAATATTACTTTTTACTGGTCTCAAGAATTGGCTCACTTTCTTGTTAGGCTTGGATATGGTTTTTATGGAAGCTCTTCTTAAAATGTTGCCAATCCTGTCTGTGCCAATCCCTTCACATATGGTAGAAGTCGCTGTCTCTCTACTGTGGGTGGCTTGTTGATCTTCTGACAACGCTGGCGGGAAACTGGCAGCTTGTTCTGATGAATTGTATTCTTCAACTGGCGAAGCGAAGAAGTCCCCTAGGTGTTCAGCATCGCAGAGGTAGTGGACTCTCTGAAACAAAGATTTGCCAACGGTAGATAACTGTGTAGGGTGATGCTGAGATTCACCATTGAGGTATCTATTGGTGTACGTGGGTTTCCTATATAGTAGGTACTTACAATTGAAAAAATCATAACTCATTATAATTTTAAAACGCTGTACGAATTTAAATAATTCGGAAACAAAATTAACTGCTACACTGCGATAACGGCCCAAATGTATTGTACACGCAATGCCTCCAGAATTCTGCAGAAAGTGGGAGACGGAGTGTCTTTCACTAGGTTCCCTCTGCCTACCCTGCTGTGTGCGGGATACAGCGTGAATCGGATTTTAAGAATGGTGGTGATGGGTATCGATACCGCCCGTATATCAAAATATTGCTAACAATATTATATACTTATAAATTGCCCTAGATAAGATAAAAATGATACTTGTTCAAATGATACTTGTTGTTTTATTTAATTAATTTAAAATAAAAACTTCGAATACGAACGAACTGTATCTTGTGCCAATAGATTTCGGAGTAAGGTGGATATTTTATGACAATTTATTATTTTACTCGTCGTATGAGGTCGTACGTGGCGCAGTGGCATAGTGAAAATGTATCACTTAATATTTTCCTGATAACAAGACAAAGTACAGCGTTGAATTCGGTCACTCAACACGCAATGTCTCGAAAAGATGGTGGTGCGTGGGAAATGGAGTGTTAAGACATTGGGTTCTCTCTGCCTACCCCGCTATGTAACGGCATACAGTCTGTGGAGAGTCGAATTAGCATGTACACGATTGAACCCTTGTTTTATATGAGTAAAAGTAGAGGCCAGTCGTAGTGCAGCGGCACAAAATGTGACTGTAAAACCGTCTGGTTGTGGGTTCGATCCCCACTCGAGGAGATCAAATGTTTACTTAAATTTATATTTTCATTTCTTCGCTCTAGTGTCGAGTTCTGCTACTTACACTTACACGCAATGCCTCCAGAATTCTGCAGAAAGTGGGAGACGGAGTGTCTTTCACTAGGTTCCCTCTGCCTACCCTGCTGTGTGCGGGATACAGCGTGAATCGGATTTTAAGAATGGTGGTGATGGGTATCGATACCGCCCGTATATCGAAATATTGCTAACAATATTATATACTTATAAATCAATATCTTTGCGATTCCCAATTTTGAGATTATTTCTATCTGTATATGTACAATTATAAAGTTTCTATTCGATATGTTTAGTGGAGCTTTTCTTCTCAGTAAAATGTTTTTGTACATTTTTATTCTGATTTTCATGCATCCGTAGGGCACTAAACAGAAAAGTTGGGTTTGTCACCTTTTGTCTATCAAGTTTACTTGTAATATAAGTTGTCACATAATTAAGTCAGTAAGAGTTCTGGTATCTATATCACTGTAATATTCTAGTATCAATCTCTGCTTTTTGTGTGAGGGGCAGAGTAGCTCGCCCCTGAAGGAAATGAACGAGCTTTGATGGACGCTTGTGAAGGATTAGCGATCGCATTGGAATGCTCCAATACGCTAATCAGGGGGTATCTTGGACGTTGGGCCCCATCGCGCCGAGGCGCGGACGTGAGATAGGACTGGCCTCGTCGCCTCTTATGGCGGCGGAGAGTATGTCGTGAGACGGAGGAATGAATCCTGCCTATATACTGGGCGTTTGCGACTGAAATTGGGTCGTCAGGATCTAGGAGGACGCTGCGAGGGCGTCGAAGAAGAGGGTGAGTGGCACTCTGCACGTTCGTAGAAGCGCTTGGCTAGGCGTTTGCAGAATTCCTTTAAAGATTCTAATTCAAATACTTTGTGTACATTTATGTTGCGTATACCATTTATATCCATACGCAGGAATTTGTTTTGGACCCTCTGAAGGAGGTCTATCTTGGTGTGTGAGAACACGACACAAGCGTAGGTCATGATAGGACGGATGCAAGTTTTGTACAATGTCAGCTTGTTTGCTTAAAGCTTGTAAAATGAAAGGCAAATTTAAAATCCCTACTACAGATATAAGCGTGCACTCAAACACCAGCAGCAAGGACGGACTTTGATCTGTGTAATTGATTGATAATAAAAAAGTGCAATAAAATACATGTTTAGGATAAGCTCAAAACAAATAAAATATGTTGCAGGTGCCAAGTGCCGACTTTTGCCAAACTAAACACACTTCTCTATGTAAGAAGATTGAAAAGAGAATGGACACCGTGCAAGTATCCCCAACTACGCGATTTAAGACACAAGTACCTCATCTTCAAATTGACTAGCAATATATGATGTTTTTTTGTGGGCGGAACATCTTGTCATTTATGCTCGGCCATACAGAGAGATTTTTACCTGTTATACAAAATTCGGTTCGCGCCTCCTGGAAATCTGGTCGGTTTTCAGGAGGCGCGGGTTCGAGTTCCGCTTACGTTCAAATTTTTATACGTTTTCCAAATAAGTATACAAAAATCTTAAATATATTCGTATATACGAGTATATATATTTTGTTAGCGAACTCGTCTAAAAGAGGGCAGATTTAGGTGAAAATAAATGTAAAAGCAGTGGAATTGTGTCAATCGGGGCCAGTTGCTTGTAGGCAACGACACCTATTGAAAGGAAACTAGTGTCAATACTTCACACTAGTTCCCTTTATTGGGTGATATATATCACGTATTGCAATTACACTATGTAATTCCCAAATCCCTTTCCAAATAGTTTAGAAACATATAGACGATGTGTGTTTTTATCGTGTTTTAAAACGAGAACCGCTTCCGATTTCTAACAATATATATATTTGGGAAGTATGTTCAGTAGAGATGGAAGATTCGAGATGGATGTGGAAAGGCGTATTGCTGCCGGTAACAGTGTTAACGGAGCCTTAGCTGCATTGATGAGACGGCGAAACGTCAGCACAGCTGCGTGTTTGGTCGTACACAATGCAGTGTTGGTACCGAAGCTCTTATACGACAGCGAAACGTGACGTGGGTGGGTGGGTGTGACGTGGGACAGAAGAAGAATGAAAGATGAATGCCGTGGAGATGCAATCTCTTCGTAGGATATGCGGAGTCAGCTTAGCTGATCGAATCTGCAATTAAGAGATATACAGAATGGCATGTACTAGCGAGGATGTCACGGTGAGAATGAAGAAGAACGTGCTCAGCTGGTTTGGGCACGTCGAACGAATGAGTGATGACAGAATTTCAAAAAAGATTTATGATGTGAAAAGTGAGTCGCAACAGAGATAAGGGGAAACCTCGGTTGACCTTCGAAAAGACACAATATCAAAGATACTGGAGGAAGGTCACGTAAAAAGCATGAGGACCCCCAGGAGGGAGAGGAGGGAGGGATCACCTGCCATTAAAACACCCCAGCCCAGCGGATCCGAGCGACTCCAACAGAAAATTATCAACAAGCGAAAACAAGACACAAAAACAACATCAACACACGATACTTCAGCGACGCCAATAGTGACAGCCATGCTCAGAATGGTCACTCCAAAAATCACCACTCCTCCACCACATGCTAGCCCCCTCTCGCCGAATCGACCCAGCAGTCAGGAGAAGGCGATCAAAGCCTTCTTGGGAACCAACCAACAAAGGAACCCAGAAGGACATCGCGCGGATCTGTTGGCACTCGGCAGAGGGACAATACCACCACCTGAACTTCAACCAGCTAACACCCCACGCGAACACGCAATTAATGCGTACATCGAGTTCCTGGCTATCACAAAGGCGACCCGAGACGCTAACCTAGCCACCTGCAATAAGATCATGCAGACCTACCAGAGAGGCAACACAAAGCTGCTGGAGGTGGAACTCGAAGAAGCCGATGCGGCGGTATACGACAACGACAGCTCCAAAGTCCTAATAGGGAAAATGTCGGGACAGTATATGGCCGCATATAACAACACCAAAGGCTTCGTGGGCCTGGTTGAAGACGAGCAACGAGGAGTCGGCCCCCCTAAATTTAACACACCAACGAGTGACCCAGTAGTGGTAGTGGCCAAGTGCACGAGGGTTATGCTGGACGACCGGATACTTGACATGGCGCGTGCCATCTCAAGCGATCCCAGGCCAGGCGCTGCCCTTGGCACCTGGAAACTGCCAAAACTGAAATGGGTAAAAGGTGTCCCTGAATGCGGAAAGACGACTCACATAGTTAGGAACTTCGATGAGGAAGCAGAAGCTGTAGTGACCACCACAGTCGAAGCCGCCAAAGACCTTAAGGAGAAGCTGGCGCACCGCCTTGGAGAAAGAGTCAGGAAAAGGGTGCGCACAATGGCCTCGGTATTAGTAAACGGCTTTAAAGAGGGCATCGTAATAAACCGAGTAACGGTGGACGAAGCCCTCATGTGCCACTTCGGGGCCATTGTAATGGCGGCGAGACTGTCAGCAGCGGAGGAGGTCACCCTCATCGGAGACATCAACCAGTTGCCTTATATCGACAGAAACAATCTGTTCGATCTAAGGTACTGCCGACCAAACCTAACGACCAACATCACAAGTGAGTTGTCATGTACGCACCGGAGTCCATTGGATGTCGCCTTTGCCATCGCTGAAGTGTATGACTACATCTACTCCTCGAACCCCATCATCCACTCCCTCAAAAGGGAAAGGTTCACAGGCGCGCAAATACCATCTAGCTGCGCGGATACCCTATACCTGGTTCATACGCAGGAGGAGAAGAGAATTCTTATGGATCAGGGGTATGGTACCGGAGCATCGTCGCGCGTCCTAACCATCCACGAGGCGCAAGGACAAACCAGAGGGGATGTCATCATCGTACGAATCAGAGGTGCGAGGATCCGCATCCATGAAAGCATTCCTCACGCAGTCGTCGCAGTAACGAGACACACCAACACCTGTGTCTATTACTCCGACGACGGTGGTGACGCCATCGGCAATTTCATCAGCCGAGCGGCGGGGGCCTCAGCGAGGGAAATCCTGGAGCACAACCTTCGCATGTCTATGACATCGCGGGACAACACGGTTATGGAATCCCTGGTGAAAAGGCTCCATAGCCAAGACATGTAAAATTATCGAGATATATTAGTATGTAAGTGTATAGTCTAATAAGGTAAATATAATATATTCCACGCACTACAATATAACAATCTAACATATAAAAATAATAATAATAATAATAATAAAATAATAATAATAATAAATAATAATAATAATAATAAGCCCCCTAAAACCCAACCACACGTCCTGATCGACCACCTGATCACGTAGGGGGCGGACACACGATAAATAAATTACTGGCGTGGCCAACGTGGCAATGGTAACCCATTAAATATGGAGACCAGATTAAAAAAGAAACTGAGAGGGCCGCTACCCGAGGGTAATCGTCGGGGCGCACCTGGAGCTGACGCTGGGTGTTTCAGCATACGGACCGTCAGTGGTGAGGAGCTGAGCAGGCGGGCTCCCACCGGGGATCTACAACCCGAAAAATTGACAGCCGAATATTTACACACATACACCAGTAGAGTCAATAGCCCAAGTGAACCATACAGTCCGAGTACCAAATCGTACAACCCGTCGGTACATTCTTCACCAACATCTTCGGTCTGTACTAGAGGTACACCAACACCGCTTTTGGATGTTGCGCGGGAGGCAAATGCCTTTTTACCTGCGTCCACCAAAGCTGGTAAACCTAGAGTGCGTATGCAATGGAGCAAAGATGTAAACCTATTCATCATGCGCACTTACTACTACATCACCAAATTAGAGACAGATATGACCATATACAGGAAAAAATTACACGAACAATTTTTACTTAAGTACCCACAAATTAAAGTTTCAGAGCAAAGAATTTCAGACCAACGAAGAACAATAGAAAGAAATAAATTATTATCTCAAGAAATACTCAATCGACTTAAAGAAGAAGTAAAAATACAACTACAGGAAGAAGAAACAAATAATTTAAACGTAACAAAAATATCAAATCACACAAGTACACAAACAAGAACTTCCTCACCACCAACATCTACAGTTTTCCAGCCAAACATTCAAAGTTTATCTACAAGCAAAAATCTACGTTACGCAAATAGCCAGCAGACACAAACTTCCCATATTTTTACACAAACAGAAACAATAACACAGCTGCTAGAGAACGAAATTGAAGGCTTTGTAAATGAGCAACCACCTAACGAAGAATATACACGCGTTATAATGAACAAATTCCGTACTAATTTAATCTTATATGCAGGCATGGACCCAAAGATGAGGCCAAAATTACCAAAACTCAGATACTGCCACAAACTTTTTCAACTTTCCAATTTATTTAATGAAAATATTCTTATAGAATACGTTTCCCCAGATACAAAACTTATAGACTTACATACATTAATATACTGCACTGCTCTTACTATAACAGAAGAATTAAACTACAAAATTACAGAAAACTCAATAATTACAAGTAAAAGCAAAAAAAATAAACCAGCTTGGCAATATAGATTAGAAAAGGATATACAGAAATTGAGGGCAGATATAGGAAAACTCACACAATACATTAATAATAATAGAACTAAAAAAATAACAGAAAGAGTAGAATTTTTACTAAGAACAACAAAAGTACATACAAAACATGAAAGGATTAATAAAAAACCAGAAGAAGTTTTAGATACTTTAAAGCAGAAATTAGCACTTAAATCACACAGGTTAAAAAGGTATAACAAAGCAAAAGAACGGAAAACTCAAAATAATATATTTATCAGAAATGAAAAACAATTCTATAGAAATTTATTTAAGCCACAAAATTTAACTCAAGAAAATAATTTAGCAACACCAACAAAAGAAGAATTAGAACAATATTGGTCAGGCATTTGGGAAGAGCAAACACATCATAACAATCAAGCAGATTGGATAACAAAAGAAGAACAAAGATGGCATGACCTTAAAGTCATGGAATACAATGAAATAGTAGAAGAAGATATTAAAGACATTACAGATAAGTTACATAATTGGAAATCCCCAGGTATAGACAAAATTCATAACTTTTGGTTTAAGCAGCTTACTTTCCTTCACAGTTCATTAGCTAAAAATATATCAGAAATCATTTCTGGGCACCAAAACATACCTGAATTTATAGCTACCGGAATCACTTATATGCTACCCAAAAAGAGCTTCTCTATCCAACCATCTGAATATCGACCAATCACTTGTTTACCTACAATATATAAAATAATAACCTTACTTATTACACAGAAAATTAATAAACACATAGAAAAAAACAACATAATAGCAGAGGAACAAAAAGGCTGTAGACGAGGCCACATGGGATGTAGGGAACAACTTATCATTGATTCCACCATAACGAAACATGCATTATCCAAAAATAGAAATTTACACTGTACCTATATTGATTATAAGAAAGCGTTTGATAGTATTCCACACTCTTGGTTGCTGCATATACTAAACATTTACAAAATAAACCCTAAAATAATTAACTTTTTAAGAAACGTCATGTCCCAATGGAAAACTACACTACACTTACACAGCCCTAACTACAATATAAGCACTAGAGAAATAGCAATTAAAAAAGGAATTTATCAAGGTGATTCCCTGAGCCCCTTGTGGTTCTGCCTGGCCTTAAACCCACTTTCTTATCGATTACAATGTAACCGCGTCGGATATCGTCTTAAGCACGATAATAACGAAAGCACAATATCACATTTAATATATATGGATGACATAAAATTATATTCCAGAAATAGTAAAGAAATGAGAACACTTATTGACATTACAACAGAATTTAGTAAAGATATACATATGCAATTTGGACTTGATAAATGTAGAACTGTTAATATAATTAAAGGTAATATCCAGCCTGGGGATTACATGATTAATGAAATAGATAAAATAACTGCAATGGAACCCAATGAATTATACAAATACCTAGGATTTCACCAACTCAAAGGATTAAACCACACAGCTATCAAAGAAACAATAACGAACGAATATAAAAAGAGAATCAATACAATTTGTAAAACTCAACTATCAAGTAAACATCTTATAAAGGCCTTAAATACATTTGCAATACCAATCTTAACTTACACATTCGGAATCATAAAATGGTCAAGTAGTAATATACAACAAATTGAACGCTTAACACGCACTACACTAACTAAACATAATAACTTACATCCTAAATCTGCAATTGAACGATTAACAATAAAACGACAAAACGGAGGAAGAGGTCTCATAGATATAAAACATTTGTGGCAGAAACAAATACATAATTTATCTCAATTTTTTTATACAAAAGCTCAGTCAAGTAACATACATAAATCAATAGTCCAAAATGATTTTAAATACACGCCTTTGAATCTCAATGAATACCAAAATATAGAAAACCCAACAAATATAGATGTACAAAAAAAGAAAATAGAAGAATGGAAGAAAAAAGTAATGCATGGTAGACACCCTAATGACCTACAACAACCTCATATAGATCTTGAAGCTTCAAACAAGTGGCTAAAGTCCGGCAGTCTATTCCCAGAAACAGAAGGTTTTATTATAGCAATACAGGATCAAATAATAAATACTAAAAACTTTAGGAAATATATTATCAAAGACCCTACAGTTATAAATGATAAATGTCGTAGATGCCATACACAACCAGAAACCATACAACACATAACAGGAGCCTGCGCAAACCTCACACAGACAGACTATACACACCGACATAACCAACTAGTGAATATAATACACAAAAGCCTAGCAAACAAACACAATCTTATACAAGACACAAATATTCCCTATTATAAATACACACCCAAAACAATTCTGGAGAATACCTCACATAAAATATATTATGATCGTGCTATACTCACTGACAAAACCATACCATACAATAGACCAGATATAACACTACAAGATAAAACTAATAAAATTGTTTACCTGATAGACGTCGCAGTCCCTAACACTCATAACATACAAAAAACAATAGTTGAAAAAATAAATAAATACGCAGATCTTAAAGAGGAAGTTACCCGTATCTGGAAACAGGATAAAGTCTACGTCGTCCCAATAGTTATATCCACCACCGGTGTCATACCAAAAACCATTCATCACTATTTAAAAATAATAAAATTACAAGATAATATAATACACACCCTACAGAAAGCTGCCATTTTAAATACATGTAGGATAGTGAAGAAGTTCTTGCAGATAGAGGAAGTTGACATAAACACACAAAACTAAACACACTGCTCTCTATAATTACTTGGCGCATGCCCGTAGTTATAGTTATATACCAGCTTAAAGCTGAGAAATTAAAATACAAAATAATAATAATAATAATAATGATAATGATCCGTTAGTCTCACTCAATAGCCCAGTAGCCAGTCCATCCAAATTCCATTCCATAGTCCTAGTTTAGATTTCCACATTTTCCATAGTTCCTATGCATTAACCGGCGGCCATCTCTGGGCAATTACCTGTGGTTACCCAGAGATGGATCCCGGCTATTGCGTCACAGTAAAACATTTTTATATTATCTAAGGGGCCTCTACGTGTTGGACCTGTGT
The DNA here is from genome assembly GCA_021202915.1 of Heliconius himera. Taxonomy (NCBI): domain Eukaryota; kingdom Metazoa; phylum Arthropoda; class Insecta; order Lepidoptera; family Nymphalidae; genus Heliconius; species Heliconius himera. The sequence goes on from JAJHJA010000408.1 coordinate 57,718, forward strand.
CCCCACGCAAGCCTTGCAAAGGACCGGGTTCTTTTGAACCCGTGAATTATGAAAGAGAAACATAATAATAATGATAATAATAATAAATAAATGTAATCCTTAACAATACTTATAAGCCATCCCAATGACACTAACTAGATAATTGTAAGAACCTGTCTAACTGTAAGCACATATTATACCAAACCTTAATACTACTAGTTAACTGTAAGAACAAACTTAATTGTAAACATATAGTATAGTTATATATAGTACAGTTTTGTAAACATATACTAACAAAATAGATATTATTAATAAGGGAAAAAAAAAACAGTCAGTGTGGACACTCACCTTAGATTTAAGTTCATAGTTTTAATAAGATCCCGATTTGTTGAGAAACGTCGAAAAATTTTAAATAAAGTACCATATAAAAAAAGGCACGGGCATACTGCGCCCGTGGATGTTGTTTATTTATAAAAAAAAAAAAAAAAATACTAGCGACCCGCTCGCGGCTTCGCCCGCTTAAACCACAAAATTATTTAATTAACACACTGAATTATGTTCGTGTTTTGATATACCTATAATGTATGTTTGCAACGCAATGAAGATTTTTAATGAGAAATTTATTAAAACTTTAGGTCGCATTTTCGTACCTCCCATGAGAATCTTCACTTGAATTTTTGAAATAAAAACACAACTTATCGATACTTACAATAAAATCCTAATTCATCGGTGTCTGTACATGGAAGATATTACAATTAACATTGTAATAGAACTTGGTCAGTTTGTCTGTTTGTCTGTGAATTTGTTCACGATAATCTCAGAAACGGCTTAACCGATTTAAATCCTTTTTTGTTTGCATTTTGGCAATTTAATATTAGTTTTATTTTAATCAGCTTCACGCTGTATCCCTCACACAGCAGGTTAGGCAGAGGAACCCTAGTATTAAGACACTCCGTTCCCCACTTTCTGCCGAATTCTGGAGGCATTGCGTGTTCTCGTTCTTTCGTGTTCTCGTTCGCTCGACACCAGAGCGAAGAAATGGAAATATAAATTTAAGTAAATATTTCATCTCCTCGAGTGCTTGCACTTCGTGCCGCTGCGCCACGACTGGCCTCAACTGGACTGGACTTTATTTTAATCGGTTCACACAAAGTCAAAACCAGATCCACGCTTTATCCCGCCTTTAGCAGGGTAAAGAGTATGCGTAAGATTATGAGATTATGTTGTAATGTAAGTATTAAGATATTGCGTATAATGTGTGACTGATGTGCGAAATTAAAATATTATTAAACGAAATGAAAATATTATTAAATTATAATTCAATCCTCCAAGTGGGGATCGGACCCACACCAGTCGCGTTGCAGCCACAACTTTGGCCTTTAACAAAGAACAGAAGAGAAGCGCGTCAGCGCTCCTTTTACGGAAATAGCATATAGGTAAAATATTTTAATTCCATACCTAAAGAATTTAAGCAACAGTGTAGACGTAAGTTTTTTTTTTCATTTCACGATGTTTAATCATATCTATATTTCGTGTGAGGCAGTTACGCTTTGATACCAATAACGTAAACACATACTACTACAAAAATACTACTAAAACCTTTAGATTTTAGAACTTTGAACTTTGCCGCCAAAACCTACAGCTCGATTTCGGAATGAGGCGTATGCGGCGGTCTCCCTTTGATAAAAAAAAAAAATGTGCGTGCGTCGTTCTTGACAAATTGTATTTTATTTTACAACGATAATTTTATTATTTATTCGCGGCTTTGTCCGCTTGAATTACATGATTACTCTTTTAAGAAATATAAATATTACAAACAGCCTTAACTAATAATTAATTGATTTGGATTAGTACTCACGATATTATTTGCAAAATAACTTATCTAGCTCCTGTACAGTTTTTAAATTAGTAACATATATTATTAGTTAAATATATAATTGATATACAGAATATACGTAGAAAGCACGTTTTTGCTCCCAAAAGTTATTTTTTTATACGTTTCTTAAAAAAATATTAATAACATAAACGAACGAACGGACTGAAGAACCTATTCAAAATATTTCTTTGAATATTAAGTCATTCTTTATCACTGTGTTAAATAATTACGAATTAAGCTAGACTGTTACGAAGGTAATCTTCACCAACAATTCAATGTAGTTTACTTTATAATTAGTACTATGAACAATTGTACTTTAAGAATACGTAAATTTATCAACAGTCAAATAAATAAGACGTTTCTAAAGCCATTCTTTTGGACTTACAATTGAACTGTAACCATTCGAGCATTGTTAGAAAAATATTACAATGTTATGTTAAATTTATTATAAGTATAGATTACACTTACATGACGTAATTAACGTTAAGCAGATAATAACTCAACAATATAATAATTTATTTCTTAATAATTTCTTTTTTTTTTCAAATATAAATATCTTTAAAACTTTAAGTACATTATTTTTTGATAAAGTGTAGCGGTAACCTTTCCAAACTATATTTTCTTTTATGCACAGCGCCATCTATTAAGATCCCATCACAATTAGTGATAGCGTTACGCGTATGGAAGAGAGTATCAAGATTCGTTAGTACCTACTATTGGTCAATAGATAGCGTTCTTGTATCGATTTTTTAATATGTCAAATATAAACTTCTTGAAAACTTAAATACTTATATCTTTAGTATTAAAATGATTAATATTTATTAGTATTAAAATTATTAATATTCCTTCCGTCGTAATTAGTGTTTAACTCCACAGAACGTTTTTTGCGTTATCAAGATTCGTTAGTACCTACTATTGGTCAATAGATAGCGTTCTTGTATCGATTTTTTAATATGTCAAATATAAACTTCTTGAAAACTTAAATACTTATATCTTTAGTATTTAAAATGATTAATATTCTTTAGTATTAAAATGATTAATATTCCTCCCGTCGTAATTAGTGTTTAACTCCACAGAACGTTTTTTGCGTTATCAAGATCCGTTAGTACCTACTATTAGTCAATAGATAGCGTTACTTGTGTCGTTTTTTACTATCTCAAATATTAACGTCTTGAAAACTTAAATACTTATATCTTTTGATAGAGTGAAGCGATTACAATGAAATAAAGACTAAAACCTACCTTGATTTATTTGTAATTTTTATGTATAAAAGTTGCTTAAATTTATTGTGTACTTTTTACGTGATACGTGTTCACATAAACAGACAAACAGACAAACAGACAAACAGACAAACAGACAAACAGACAAACAGACAAAAATTCCAAAAATGTTGGAAATGGATTCTGTTAGTTATCCTTTAACACCCTGGCTAATTTTTTCTTAAATATTTTCAATGTACAGAAACGACTTTTCTACAGATTTATTATAAGTATAGATATGTAGGAAATTATTTTCAGTTTTCGATAGGATTAGTAAGAAAATATAAGCCCAAATTATCAAAATAAACAGAAAAAGAATAATTAGTAGACATAAGTAAGAGGTAAAATTTTAAATATTAGAAATTTAATCCTGAGTAATTAAAATGAACAAACAAAATAAGTAAAAGAAAAAAAAAATAATCGGCTTCAATCTGTAAGGCAGGCAAGGGGAACTTAGTGTTAAGACACTCCGTTCCCCATTTTACGTGAATTCTGGAGGCATAGCGTGTTGAGTGACGGAACTCAAGCGACGCTTTGCGTCCACACCAAAGCAAAAAAAGGAAAATATAAATTTAAATAAATATTTAAATTCCTTCCGATTCCGATTTTGATGAAACAAACTTTAAATGTTTTGATGAGCTTAAACAAAGTAATTGGTGAAAGTTTTATTTAAGTAAATAGGTTCAGCACTTTTGGATATAAGCGTGATCATATACAGGGTGGAAGTGTCAGCGCCCCTTTTACGGGAACAAAGAAATTAATCAAGATACCTCAACAGTTTAGACGTAGGATTTTTTTTCATTTCACGATATTTATCCATACCTGTATTTCGTGTGACGCAGTTACGCAAAGATGCGAATAACGTAAACACATTCTACTACAAAAATACTACTAAAGGTTAAACAACTTTGAACTTTGCCGCAAATACCGACGACTCGATTTCGGAATGAGGCGTATGCGGCGGTTTCCCTTTGATAGGTTTATGTGTGCGTGCGTCGTTCTTGACAAATGGCGTTTTATATTACTTGTTTGACGAAAAATCACATGTATTCTCGCATGCATAACCAGGCCTTGGCAGAGGTAGGTAGGCCTTGTGTTTAGACTTTTTTCGAGCGTTTGCGTGTTAGAGTGATGGAACTCAACACTCTGTCTTATTACTAGAGCTGGCAAATGAAAATGAATAGGAATCGAAACCACAACCACCGCTTTTACAGTCAGATGCTTGTACTACTGCGCCACGGCCTCTTATTTAAACGTTAAGTTGAAACACCTTAATAACTAAATAAAATAAATCAGCTTCACGCTGTATCCCGCACACAGCAGGGTAGGCAGAAGGAAGCCTAATGCTAATACACTCCATTCCTCACTTTCTGCCAAATTTTGGAGGCATTGCGTGTTGAGTGGCGGAACTCAACGCCGCTCTTTGCTTTGGTACTAGAGCGGAGAAATGGAAATGTAAATTTAAATAAATATTTTATTTCCTCGAGTGGGCATCGAACCCGCAACCATGGTTTTACAGTCACACCCTTGTGTCCTTGAGTCACAATGGCCTTAATAAGTAACATATTAAGGAAACTACTACTTATTAAGGAAACGTATAAAAATTTGAACGTAGCGAACCGTAAACCGACCGGTTTCCAGGAAGCGCGGGTTCGAGTCCCTCTAAGTTCAAATTTTTATACGTTTCCTAAATAAGTATTTTTCTTTCCTAAGTGTGGAATAACATTTTAAAAAATGTTTAAAAGTAACATTATATATTATGTAGTGCGTATTAATATACATAATAGATAGCATTTTTTATTTAACTGATGGCTCCTTAGGCAAATATAATCGAGTTTTTTTATCTCGATTCAATGTTACACTGGCTGCTATTCGCGTTACTGAGACTTACTTGTGTAACAATGTCTGCTCACGGCGCTGTACCACACTGGCCTGTAAGGGTTTTTTTTTCGACTGGACTTTATTGCTGTTGACCTGGGCTAGTCTAGACAGCGTCACCAGGCTGGGCGGGGCGAGAGCAGCTCACCCCTGAAGAAAAATTACGAGCTTTGATGGACGCTCGTGAAGTGTTGGCGATCGCAGGGGAACCCCTGGGGGGATTTCGACCGTTGTAGGACTGGCCTTGCCGCCTCTTACGGCGGCGCGGCGGAGAGTGTGCCGTGAGACTGAGGAGTGAATCCTCTCTATGTATTGGGCGTTTGCGACAGTAATTGGATCGTCGGGATCCAGAATATATCTCGCACCACACCGCAGAGTAGGAAGATGGAACCTAGTGTTAAAACACTCTGTTCCCCATTTTCTGCGGAATTCTGGAGACATTGCGTGTTGAGTGGTGGAACTCAACGCCGTGCTTTGCCTGGACTTCAGAGCGCAGATTTTTCCCTTTTTTTTGTACGGCAAGTTCTAATTTCTTGCAAATTCATAATTGTAAGTATATAGGTTTTTATTACGCGAATTTCATATATTTTATTATATAGATATTTTTTTTTTTTAGTAAATATTTCATTCATATAGCTTCATTTATTTGTGCTCCAAGGGACTTAGATTTGAATATTACATATTAATTCTTGATCGATACACCCACACAGTACAGTTTTATTTGTGACAGAGATAAGTGATACAGCTTGATTGATGCAAGAGCACGCAATAGCAAGTCACTCACTGATAGATCGTTTGCATATTAGCGACTTCTCTTCACTTTTTGCCGTAACCGGTTCAATCTAAGTCGAGGCAATTATATTTGCGAGAGTCACGGTGACGGCGCGCTACGAGAGCAAAGTATTAAATCTGTTATTAAATTCTTGGTATTTTAGTCTACTTTCGCGTATTAACTGACCAGGTATAAAGTGCCCCATCACGATGACTTTGCAAATTTACTCAACCATTTTAAATACATTATAACCATCCATCAACCATCTCCAAACAATTCTTTTGAATATGATCAATTCAAGTCAATAGTGCTCGGAGGAATAAATCAATTCGAAGTAATTAATATTTCGATTTTCGTGGTCTAATCTATAGATTTGAGTCTACAACTAAGCATCAAAGTATAAAAAAAAAATCAGCTTCACGCTGTATCCCGCACACAGCAGGGTAGGCGGATGGAACCTAGTGTTAAGACACTCCGTCCCCCACTTTCCGCCGAATTCTGTTGGCATTGCGTTCTCAGTGGCGGAACTCAACGCCGCGCTTTGCCTCGACACCAGAGCGGAAATATGAAAATATAAATGTAAATAAATATTTCACTTCCTCGAGTGGGAATCGAACCCACAACCAGTCGATTTTACAGTCACACTTTGTGCCTCTGCGCCACGACCGGCCTCGTACAGCATCAAAGTATGTAAATATTAAATAGTTTTTTAAAATAAATATACTTATATAAGCTAAACTAACATCTTCATGTAATACTTACAACACGTTGTGTTGTTTACAACAACAAGCACTCTCGAATCAAGATGACTCGCATTCAGTGTACCTACTTGAAGTAAATTATATTATCTTGTAAATAGTTACTTTTTATAATTGATGAATACACATAGTTATGTGACTGATCAATACACTATTAATATACATATTCATTGCGCAATAAATATGTATATTAATAGCGCTTTTTTAAAAACACTAATGAATGCGAAAGAAGAATATAGAAAAGACTATTTACAAACTTTTATTGCGCCTACTGCAGTGTTTTAAAAAGTGCACGTACGCCATTGTTGCACCAAATGCGCGATGTGAGTTTGTATATTTATGTTTTTATACTATTCCTCTATAATATAGAGTAGGTAGAGAGAGAGAGAGAGAGAGAGAGAGTAGTGTAGCAGTGGTAGTGATGGCTAATCTTCTCAGCAGAACTGCTTTACGAGGTGGCGCGCGAGTGTAGCTATACACATGTTGATTTGACTATTTGGAAGTAATTGCAAAAGTATATCGAATAAAGAATATTTTGAATTCGAATCACTTTGACGTCTATCACGCGCATACGCATTACTATAAAATTGTGACGATATTTAAAAAAAAAAATCAGCTTCACGCTATATGTGTACCGCACACAGAAGGGAAGGCAGAGGGAATCTAGTGTTAAGACACTCTGTTCCTTACTTTCTGGAGAATTCTGGAAGCATTGCGAGTTGAGTGGCGGAACTCAACACCAGAACGAAGAAATGAAAATATAAATTGTATTTCATTGTTATTAAGTAATAAGAAATGTATATAAAAATGTTATTTAATATAGAAATTATCATGGACATAAAATATGTATTTAATATTCAAATTTAAATCAAAAATTATGATGTAAATTATGATGATGATGATAGTACTTTAATTAATTACTATAAATTTATAACTATTTTAATGTTTATTAAATAATAAGAAATACATATATAAAATAAAATGTTATTTATGGAAATAATTTAAAAAAGGGCCATATTAACAGTTGACATTTGTCTATCATTTGATCATAGACAAATATCATATCTGAAAGTACTGTACGGCACGATGAAGCTTATAAATTATAAATTATTTTGTTTCAATAACGTTATTTTGTTACGTATTATATTTTCAATGAGAGTATTTCACGGTAATATAGAGATATAGCACAGTAACGGCATGAGTTGACATTCACTGTGGATTCTTGTATTGCGTAGAAAACTAAATCTGGTTTTTGTTGTAACTGAACAAGACAAAAACTGGTTTATGATGTCTTTTTTTAGATTGTAAAAAAATTATAGATATGTAACATGTTTCGTAACCATGTAAGAATGTCCTTATGAAGATGCTACCAATATAAATAAGTTGTAACAAGCGTATAAGATTGTCGATGTAGCTGGAAGAGAATGTATGGCTTAGTGGTGGTAATAGAGCGCTTGAATTGTATCCACAAGAAATCTCTTTACGTTCACATCTTATACATTTTCTAAAAAGTAATTAGTATTATAAAAAATCGTGTTTATACCTACTATTACGCTACAACAAGTACTTGTCCGAACTACTGGTCGAACATCGAGTAGATCAGCCTTATGTGGCTGTGATCGTGAACGTTATGAGTTCGACCTCTATTCGGGACATGATTATATTTTATTAATTTCGTTAATCTTTTTTGAATTTCTCAGTGAACATATCGAAATTAAGCACAAAACGGAGAATAGATTATTACCCCTAATTTGTAATGCAGAAAAGATCGTACAACAATAAGTATTTCATCATTTTTAATTTGCAGGCATTTTGAAGCGACTCATTATTTATACCAAAACAATTGTATGATTTATACAGTGATTTTGCTCGTTACAATTATAAAGTCGGACGGTGTCGGTCATAGATTCATACTTATTATTATTATACTAGTTTTTGTGGATATCTGATCATTAAAAAATAATAAAATTATTCGCAATACATATGACATACATACCTACAGAAAGTAATTATTAGGTATATATTTAAATTAGAATTTCTATCATGGTGGTAGCATGGTATATAAAAAAATATGTAATACCGTCAATTATGTAAATAAAAAGTAATAGAAATAGTTAACTTTATTTATTCTTATATTTTTATATATGTATGCTTCATCTTCATTTGTCCGTTTGTTTCAATTACTGACACTGTAGGCGATATTTATTTATCGTTCAGCACGTATACTCGTAGCTGTATTCGTTATCATGTAAAGTATAAACAATAAATAATACGACTTAATGTATCTTGCAGGTACTTATCGTTATCACTAAGCGATATATAATTAGCTAATATTTTTTGTCATCGCTTTGTTTTTAACGATTGTTTTGAAGCATTTTTACAAGTTTTATTTACTCTCACGTGTCTGTTCTTTGTCTGTTATCAAATCTTGCAAGTTAAATTTGATTCACTTCCCGGTTTCCGATTCTGATTACACTTAAATTTTGCATGCATGTATAAATCGGATGACAATACGACATAGAGCTAGAAGGTGGCCATGGGAACTACGTAGTTCGACGACGCAGCCCCATCGAGTTTGATTCGCCTTGACGAGTACTTTGATCTCTGAATTTGACTATATGATAACCAGGGTCTGATGATGGAGCTGGAAGGTGGCCATAGGAACTCCATAACTTCGGAGTTTGGGCTCTTTTGATTCGATCGTTGATGAGCGCTTTATATTACAACAATAATTTTATTATTTGTTTTGTTTGAAAAAAACACTTTTAATTTTTTTGGGATTTTTTTTATCGTACACACACTATAAGTAACTTATGCTAACAGTAGTAAAAAATTGTGACATAGTAGATATGACACGAGGTACGAGGGTGCCAGGTGGCAAAAAGCCAACGGCACGCGGTGTGTTCCCAGGCGGTCACCCATTCAAGTACTGACCGCGCCCGACGTTGCTTAACTTCGGTGATCGGACGAGAACCGGTGTGTTCAACGTGGTATGGACGTTGGCGACAGGTGATCTTTATATAAAGAATGTACAATACGCTCGACGAGTCGTGGCCGGCCTGAAGGTAGATGTAGATGGTCACTGCTGCATATAAACAAAAGCAATTCATGCATTAAATTTATTGACCATAATTATATATTGACTACTAGCGGCCCGCCTATGTTTCATACATCTATCCAATCTCTAGATTGGATAGATGTATGAAACAATTTAAGATTGACGTTGGAGATAGGTTATTAATATTGGGCGGTAATAAGCAGAATTGATTGACAACTATAACGACTTCTAATATGATTTTGAATTACTTTAATCTATATATATAAAAGGGCTTGTGCTGACTGACTGAGGTAAGACACACGCAGAGCCGTAACCGCTGATGGTAGAAACGTGAAATTTGGGCAGATGTTTATTTTCATATTCTGGACATCCACTAAGAAGGGAATTTGAAAAATTTTAACCCTATAGGGATGAAATAGGGGTTGAAAGTTTGTATGGATTTTTTTTTAAATCGGCACCGATTTTTATAAAATTTGAAATTCAGACTCTTAAAAATATTTCATTGAACACGTGTTTCACCGTTTTTTAGAATTCACCCCCTAAGGGTTCAAATAAGGGGTTGAAATTTTTTATGGAAAAGTCTTTAAATCGCCACCGATTTTTATAAAAAAATAAATTTAAACTGTTAAAAATATTTTATTGAACACGTGTTTCGTGGTTGTTTTAAAATTCACCCCAAGGGTGCATATAAGCGGGCGAAGCCGCACGCGCCCTCTAGTCTGTAATATTCTAATATGATTTTTTTACGACATTATCGTAATTTCTATAAAAAAATTCGATTGTTTCGAACTAAAAAATACAACCAATGTTGGTATTTGCTTTATAAAATATACATAAAACTAATTATTTATTATACGTATATATTTTTGTAACATTACGTTCTTTTAACCTATGTTATGTTTTTTAAAACAAAGCTATTGGTGAAACTTTTAAGTAAATTGGTTCAGTACTTTCAGAAAAAAAAGTGACCATACATATCGACAGACAGACAGACAGACAAGAAATTAAAAAAACATATTTTTGCTTTCTATTATTCTTTTTAAGTGTCCCTCTATCCATTTCAGTCAAAATTACTAAATATACAGATTATATATAGGGATTATTTGATACAAGTAGAATGCGCACAAATGATATCAATCCGTTCAAATTCGGGGAACAGCATAAGTGACGAATTCTTGTCACGTGAGATTTCCGCCGTTTGATACGATAAACTTTACTTATTTAGAAATAAATATAAGTGTGGAATAACACTTTAAAAATGTTTAAAAACGATAAACTTTGTGTCCACGTGGACCAACGGGGTCACCAATGTGGGCTATGGCATGGCAGCGCGACAATGGTAGAGCGACGAGATTTACTATATATACTCTCTACTCAACTCATTTATTATATACTAGCGGCTCGCCCACGGCTTCGCCCGTTTAAAATACATGATTATTGATTTAATATGCACAATTGATTGACAACTATAATGACTTCTAATAAGATTTTTTACGACATTATCGTCAAAGATTTTTTGATTGTTTTAAATAAAAAAATACGACCATTGTTGATATTTGATATTTATAAAATATATAAAAAAATTAAATTAAATTAAATTAGCTTCACGCTATATCCCGCACACAGCAGGGTAGGCAGAGGGAACCTAGTGTTAAGACATTCCGTTCCCCACTTTCTGCCGAATTCTGGAGGCATTGCGTGTTGAGTGGCAGAACTCAACGCCGCGCTTAACCTCGACACCAGAGCGAAGAAATGGAAATATAAATTTAAGTAAATATTTCATCTCCTCGAGTGGGGATCGAACCCACAACCAGTCGGTTTTGCAGTCACACCTCGTGCCGCTGCGCCACGACCGGCCTCTATATATAAAGCTAATTATTTATTACACGTATATATTTTTGTAACGTTATGTTCTTTTTACCTATATAATATACTCTGTTAAATGTGCTGATGTCAGTGAATAATTTAATTTACTCATTCAGAAACAGCCTTAAATGTTAAATTATTGATTTGAAGGATTCATAATATTCTTTATAAAATTACTGTAATAATTGCATATTAACTTCTGTACAGTTTTTAAATTAGTTACTTATATTATATGAACAACCAACCAAAAAATCTTTGTATTTACTTGATATTTCTTTCAAGATCGTTCTTTTTCTCTGTGTTGAATTAATTACGACTTAAACTTAACTGTTATGATTTATGAAGGTAATCTCCACTAACAATTCAATTTTGTTTACTTTATTGTATAAAATATTATATAATAGTGCTTCAAAAATATATATTTTTATCAAAAATCATATAACCCAGACGTTTCGAACGTCATTCTTTAGCCAGGGTCATACCAGCGCGATTGCTGTATAATATTCGCTGGCAAGCTAATGCCTTGAGTTCATTCAAATGACGATAACTTTTTTTTTAATGAACCGATTTTGATGAACCAAACTTTAGAACCTAAGTTGAGTTAAAACAAAGCAATTGGTGAAATTTTCAAGTAAATCGGTTCAGTAGTTTCAGAGAAAAATGCGGACAACAATATGTCGACAGACAGACAGACAGACAGACAGACAGACAGACAGACAGACAGACAGACAAGAAATTCAAAAAAAATATTTTTGCTTTCTATTATACTTTTTAAGTGTCCCTCTATCCTTTTCAGTCAAAATTACTAAATGTACAGACAAAATATTTTTACTGTCTTATTATATATAGAGATTTAATTAGGTTATTTATTCGCGTATTATTGTTTAGTAAACAATAGCGGAAAATAATTTTACAATTGCAATCGTAGCGAATAAATATAGCGTGTTTACTAATGTAGACCAGTCGTGGCGCAGCGTAAAACCGACTGGTTGTGGGTTCGATCCCCACTCGAGGAGATGAAATATTTACTTAAATTTATATTTCCATTTCTTCCCTCTGGTGTCGAGGTTAAGCGCGGCGTTGAGTTCTGCCACTCAGCACGCAATGCCTCTAGAATGCGGCAGAAAGTGGGGAACGGAGTGTCTTAACACTAGGTTCCCTCTGCCTGCCCTGCTGTGTGCGAGATACAGCGTGAAGCTGTTTTAATTATTTTTTTTTTACAAATGTTATTTTCAAATTGATTTTAACATATTCTATTAACATTAACTAAAACAATGGGTGATAAAAGTTGTGGTGGAACAAATTTTCAATAATGTTAGTTAAAAAAAATAAATAAAAACTATTCTCTCCGGCGGGGAATCGAACCCCGGTCTCCCGCGTGACAGGCGGGGATACTTACCACTATACTACCGAAGATTGTAACGTTTCGTACGAAATACGTAAATTTAATAATATTCTTTGAGCTTTTGGAACTTAATAAAAATATTTCGTAACTACGTTTTTTTAATAATAACTTAGCTTAAAAAATATTGGCTTCAATTTAAAATTGTAGACATTGAATAATTAAGTTTCAGATTAAGAGTCTTCATCTTCATAAAAACATGAAGATGACTCTTAATCAGAACCATACACAAATATTTAAAACAATTCGGAGCCCCTAATATAAATAACAAAGTAGCAAAAGGTGAATGCCCGGGGCTGTCACTTTGCTCTGCGGAGGGTTTCGGAGGTTTTGCGCGTCACAAAGAGGTGTTTGCCTTCAGACGTCTGTCAATAACGACGGCTGTCCCGCGACTCTCGCGGCGACTGTCGGAGGGACCATCACTTTAGGTGCTCTTACTAAACGAATGCGTGCTAGTTGCTACACACGTAACGATATATCTTAACGGTAAATGTCTGGTTTTCGACCAGATTGATCGATGTATCGGTCGTGTGTTTGACAAATTGACAAAATTTACGGTTCATCGGCGGCAGTTATCATTTTCATTAAATAAATCGGCCTTGATTGCGGTTGCACAATTAATCGAAGCGTGTGGATCGTTCGGTTCTACACTTTGGCAGTACTTCACGTGACTCGTGGGAGTGCGGACTTGTAATACTCCAATATGTCAGAAGAGGGAAGAGGTGGACTTCGCGAACAATAACAATAATTTAAAGTTTATATCACTTTAAACTTTTGTAATTGTTCTATTTCAAAATCATAAAATATTTTTTAATTATTTTTGTTTAATAAAATCAAAGTACGTTTAACATTATGTAAAATGATTTTTTATTTTTTAGTTCATTGTTTTTCTTTTTATTAAAAATTAATTTATTTTCTTTATTTTTAGTTTCGTTTTATCCCGTATGTAGCAAGGAAAGCAGAGGGAGCCTAGTGTAAAGACACTCCGCTCCCCACTATCTGCATTGCGTAATTCTGAAGGCATTACGAATTGAGTGGCAGAACTCAATACAAATTTAACATTTACGTGATTTTCTAATGGATATCATTATCAGATATGGATCAAATTAAAATGGGACAATGGGAAAAAGAATCATCAAAATCGGTTCACCCAGTAAAGTTCTGAGGTAACAAAAAAAAATAAACTACAGTCGAATTGATAACCTCCTTCTTTGAAATCGGTTAAAAATCTATGAAACATCATAATTTTCAATTATTTTTTGTCATAAAATACTTTATTGTCATTTATATAAATAAGAGATAGATTTATATTGTCGCTGACTTTTTTTGCTTATGACATATAATTAACTATTTTTGCAGAGTACGCGCTTAAAGTAATGCGATGAAGTTCCTTGTTATTTCGTTATTTAACGCTAACTAAGATAATATACCGTAATGTTATATAGCCTATAGCACTTCTAAAAAAAAAAGTAAATCAGTCCAGTAGATCCAGAGTTCTTAGCGTTTAAACAAACAAGCAAACTCTTTCACTTTATTATATTAGTATAAACTAAGCTCCTACTAATTTATAATAGCAATGTTTGCTAAATGCAACGTGCTACTATTTTTATATTTTAAAACAAAGTTAATACAATCATACCTATATTACAAATTCGAAAGTAACTCTGTCTGTATGTATGTCTATCTGTCTGTCCGTCTGTCTGTCTGTGATGCAATCAGAGCTAAACTGCGGCTCTGATTGCGATAAAATTTCATATAGAGATATTTGAGGATCTTGGGATGGACATAGGTCACTTTTTCTCATATTTGTAATATTCTCGATATATACTAATATATTAAAATATCTTTCAATTTGACATGCAATTTATTCTGCCATGTTCATAATAATAATAATAAAACATTTAATGCCATGAAATACATACACAATTTTGCAATAATGGAGCATTAGTACAGCTGACATTATGGCAAAAGATGTAACTCAGCTAATGATGCTTGAGTTTCCACTCTAGCTTCGCTGTTTTTCAGGTATATATATATATAAATATATATATATATATACATATATTTATATATTCCTATAAAAATCCCTATAAATGTAAAGTTGCTTTAAGTTACTTTATATTTTTTTTACAAAAATAAAATAATAACAAAAAAAGGAACATATATGTCCATGTACGCATCCATGGCGTGCGCTGACTCAACTTTATGAGGCACATAAAAATAATGTTTTACAAACATTTTGTCCTTTAAAAAATCTATAAAAAAACCGAAATGATATACATATGTTTATCTCTGAAGATTGAGCCACAGTAATCCTTTTAATATATTTGATTCAAGTTTAAATTTATTGGCTTATTGTTAATGTATTTTCTATAGTTTGGTATTCATCCTTATCAAAATAAATATAATTGTCACCTTTAACATTTCATCTAGATTGAAACTGTAGCTTATTGTACGTCATTATAATAAATACTTAGAGAGAGATATCACTGCTACGTTCAAATTTTTACAAGTTTTCTAAATAAATATTTTTCTTACCTAAATGTGGAGTAATTAGAGATATCACTGATTCAAAATGAGTTAGCCTACGAGCCGCAAGGTTTAAAAGTCATCGTCATTTAAATGAACTCAAAGTATTAGTTTGCCTACGAATTTTATATCAATCTATATCTATACTACCGCCACCACAATTAAAGATTATAGTCGTCTTCTCTTCACCACTTAAAGAACAAGTATTATTAATTTAATTTATTATTATTATTTGCCGAATTGTTTTATTATTATATCAAATATTGCAGCGTACTCAAAATTACATAATTTACATTACAGTAGGCTTAATTATAACTAAACTAAATGTATTAGATATCGTTCTCTATAGTCGCGTGTCTGTGTGTCCTCTTAACAAACAGAAGCGGCAGGCCGCCCTCGACAGTCTGCACGAGCGCGAACAAGGCGCGCGGGCGCGGGCGGCGGCGCGTGGCGGGCGCGGGCCGCACGTTGTAGCGCGCCAGCACGCCCGCCAGCCCCGCCAGCGACTGCATCAGGCCCAGGCGCTCACCTGAGCGGAACATATTAATACCTTGTTGACTGGCGACGAGTGAAATTGCGCTTTTATTTTTTTCTCAACAAATCCAAAATGGCCACCACAGCAAAAAGTAGACTAAATATTTTTTAAATGCATGGAAGGAAGTTCCTACGAAACCGCACAATAGTGGATTGCCACGTATCCGGGTGGTGTGGATGATATTTTAGCTTATGACGTACTGTGCGGTTAGAAAATTCAGCAGCGGGTAACAGGTCAAACAGTTCTTCAGAACACTCCCCGTGATAAATGCGGTAGAGAACGCATTGCGAGGAGACGTCTCTAAGCAAAGCCAAAGTGTCAAGCCTTTGACAGATCATTGGGTCCCCAATGATTCGAATGGCCCTACGTTGTCTACGATCAAATGGTTCAAGCTGATACTGGGGTGCACCAGCCCAGAGATGAGAACAGTACTCCATATGAGGCCGAATCTTGGCCCTATATAGGGCCAAACGGTGTTTTGGCGTGAAGTAGACTGTCTCGCTCTGTTGATGATCCCCAGTTTCTTCGAGGCCAACTTGGTCTTGCTTTCCAGATGATCGCGATACTGGCAGTCACTCGAAACATTAAGGCCCAATATACTAATAATGGACGCGGCTGTAAGGGGAGTGTTTTGATAGAATGGGATTTTTTTAATGGTTAACTCGCAAACTTGTGTCTTCAGGGTGTTAAATTGAACTAAGTTATTTTCACCCCATGAGGAAACATTGTCGAGGGATGCCTCAACAGAAGACACAAGTTTATTTCGGCACTGTTCAGCGTTTTCCCAAAAAAGACTTGCTCGGCCGGAGGAAACAGCGTCCACCGTGCTATCATCTGCATAGCAACGAATGCTAGAATCCTCCAACATGTCATTGATATGCAGAAGAAACAGCGCAGGGAACATGACACGACACGAAATGTTGTATATTACGAAAACACATATAAAAACGGGGAATTTTGTTGTATATTTGCATATCCCTTACACCCTTTTTGAATCTTTGGAGCATTGGGTGATTTATCATTTATGTACTTCATCCATGTGTATTTCAATGTTTTAAATAATTAATTTGCTAATCCCCCAAAACCATTAATGCGCAGATTAAAGCTGTCATTTTGCAAATCTTTCCCAAGTTGTCCCACCAGAATGCTCACCGTTCGTTTTTAAACTGTTACGGAGGATATTGTCAAGAAGAGTATACTACTGAAGACTTAATTGTATATTGCCATCAGATTGAGTCACCAGGAAAGTGGTAAGTTTTAAGGAATAATTACGATCATGGCGAATCAAGCTAAATAAAATTGCTTAAAATTTGCCGGTGGTATGATATAGTTTAATAGTAGATTGTTAAATAAAAAAATCACTCTTACACGACAAAGTTTCTGTATAATATCGCTATTGTGCTTTATTCCGCTCCCTAGAACTGAGCGAGTTCATTTCATCACTTTCTGCTAGCTCAGTCCTTTCCGCTCGACTTTGTTGGTGGAAATACATTTATGCAGCTTACTCTAGCGACGTAGCCTTTAATAGGCCCGCTCCGCTTAATGATTGATTATTCTTTATAGCCTTACAATATTTACCTATATAAATTTACTTGGAGGCCAGTCGTGGCGCAG
The DNA here is from genome assembly GCA_021202915.1 of Heliconius himera. Taxonomy (NCBI): domain Eukaryota; kingdom Metazoa; phylum Arthropoda; class Insecta; order Lepidoptera; family Nymphalidae; genus Heliconius; species Heliconius himera. The sequence continues at coordinate 75,244 of JAJHJA010000408.1, forward strand.
TGGCACAAAGTGTGACTGTAGAACCGATTGGTTGTGGGTTCGATCCCCACTCGAGGTGATGAAATATTTATTTAAATTTATATTTCCATTTCTTCACTCTTGTGTCGAGGCAAAGCGTGGCGTTGAGTTCTGCCACTCAACACGCAATGCCTCCAGAATTCGGCAGAAAGTGGGGAACGGAGTGTTTTAACACTAGGTTCCCTCTACCTACCCTGCTATTTGCGGGATACAGCGTGAAGCTGATTGATTGATTGATAAATTTACTTACCTATACAAGATCGAGGTCCGCCACCAAAAGGCAAATATGCCAACTTTTTTTTACTATCAAACAAGATTGGATCAAATCTTTTTGGTCTAAATTCAGTCGGATCCTCAAAATACTTGGGATCATTTTGAAACGCTTGTAGCGGTATAATTATTCCTATTCCTCTGTCTATCGTTAAACCAATTTCTTGAAATGTGTACTTCCGCGTGCATTGTCTCTTTAACAGTCCGAGAGACGGAAAAATTCTCATCGCTTCTTTGAATGTCCATTCCAAATAAGTTAACTCTTTGATTGCATCATAGCTTATTTTATTATTATATTTGACTAACACTTTATCTATTTCATCATGAACCTTATCCTGCACTTCAGCGCTGTACGCGAGCTCGTGCAACGTGTAGCTAGACGCGGATGAGGATGTTTCAAATCCTGCGGCAAAAAATACAAACGCTTGCGCTGCTATTAAATCATCATCCATTTCTAGTGTTGCGATTTCTGGAGAGCCATCAGATTTTTTCCTTTCCATCGACTCGCCTACAATGGTTCCTTGTTTTTTACATTCTAGTAATAAGTCAATAAAATCGTTTCTACCAGAAGGGTGATAATTTCTTTCTTTTTGGACTGCACCCACAAGGGCTAATATGTCTTTCTCTATTCGGGCAGTTGTTTTGAGATACTTAAAAAAATGAGGAAATAAATCTTTCAATGTCATAACTACCATTTCTTTGTACCCCACATTAAGTATATTAACGCAAAGCTTTCTTAAAATCGAATTTTCATCTTGTAGTGAATCCGAATCGAGTCCAAAGCCGCAGGCGCCAATGACATCTGTGGTGTAGCGAGCCATTAGGTCTAGAGAGTCGATGACGGTACCGGTCTTTGCGGCGCTCTCTAAGCGCTCTTGTAAGCGTTCCACGCGCTCCACTATAAGAGAGAACATGGCTTTAAGCTTGCCGCTACTGAAAGCTGGAGTTAGCCTTTGGCGGAGGAGTCGCCACGAATCACCTTCCAAGAAGACCAAATTCTTAAGAAGAGGTTCTTTTATATCTTTCTGTTGAAAGGTTTCTCGCGAATGAAAGTACGCAAATTCAGATGTAAGTATTTTCTTAGCGATTTCCGGGTCCCTTATTATGAGCTCTGGTCGAGATGCGCGATAGTATCCTACGACCCTCTCACCGGGATACCTCGAATATATTTCCCCTATCAACTGAGTTAGGCTCCTTCTCATAAAAAAATTCTTTGCGTTATTGCCAAAGAAGGGTACGGGTTTATCATGTTTTACTCCTTTTTTTTCCCAATATTTAAAATTTCTCGTCGCATATTTGTAAAGTAGAACAATACCCACCAATACTACAGCTAAAGCTATCATTTTTAATATTCTAAAGGTAAATCATGTACCAATATTTAATATACCGTCATATGCAAATATGGTAAGACTTTTGATCAGATACGTATAATGATAATATAATTATTTTACATTACAACAAAATAGTCATTTTGTGTATGAAGAAACGCACAACGTTGATTTAAGGAGTATTTTACTTTAATACTTTCCTCTCTTCTGCTCCTGCGAAATCGCCTTTTTTTGACCTGTTAGTTTACTGCTGGCGAAAGTAGCAAAGAATACAGAATTTTATTTAATATATTTATGAAAATATTTTAAATTTTCAATAGGAATAGTAAGAATATTTAAACTTAAATAAATAAATAAACGGAAAAATAATAATTAGTAGTCAGAAGTAATGAAAATAAATGCTGAATGCTAGAAAAACAAACCAGAGAAGCGCGAGTCGTCTACCGCGGGTTCCGTACAACTAGTGCGTCGAAACAAATTAATAAAATATATATTGCATATTCCATACAGACTAATCCCTTTCATCTGATTATCTCACTTGAATTAACGGCTTTGATATCAAATTTTGCCCCCCTTTTCAGGTTATTAATTTTTAGAATTTTGCCAAAAAATATAGGTTTCAGATTTTTTTCTGAATTAGTCAGACTACCTGCAAATGCTAGCTACCAAATTTCATAATTCTAGGTCAATTGGAAGTACCCTATTAATTTTGATTCACGTCATAGTGTCGAAATAGGTGTTTTTTGCTATACTGCTATATGACTTAACATAACTTAGCTTCACGCTTTATCCCTAGCGAGATAGTCAGAGAGAACGGAGCGCCAAATGCTACGTTCTTTACGTACCTCTTTCGCCTCGTGCACTGTCATCAACCTCTTCATACATGCCCTCCGGGAGGTCCTCATGCTTTTTACGTGACCTTCCTCCAGTATCTTTGATACTGTGTTTTCGAAGGTCAACCGAGGTCTCCCCCTATCTCTCTTACGACTGACTTTTCGAACGAAGAACGTTCTTTTTCATTCTCACTGTGACATCCTCGATAGTACTTATTAAGAAATCGTATAAAAATTTGAGCAGGATTTGAACCAGCGTCTCTATGAGTGACATTGACAGCGTCCTTCTGTAAGAGTAAAAGAGAGGAAAGTAATAAAGCAAGCTTATTTGGTAGGTTACACCACTTATTTATATAAAAATTACGAAATGTGCTAGACTGTTTTTTAATCATCGCTGTGGGTTTCGAAGTAACATAATAAACAGTTGTAACTGGATGCTTCGCGATTACAGACATTTGATTCGATGCACTGACGTTGCGTGTCCGTCGCAGCGGCGCGCACTCTCTACTGACGACAGGTGAACTGATTAGCTTTATATAGGAAACCAGAACTGTGAAATACAATGCAATCAAGAAATATAATAATAACTAGCGACCTCCCCGCGGCGCCGCGCGCATACCACTTATAATACTTTTATTATACTGTATTCTTCATAATTCTGAGAAACGATGAAATATCACCTTGCAACTTTCAATTATTTTTTGTGAAAAATGCCTTATTATGACTTATTTATAAGAGATAGATATACGGTGTCGTGGATTTTTTTTATATCTACTAATAAAATAAAATATTTTTGTTATATAATGTACTGACATATCGATGGCTCCTAAGTATAAGGGCCAAAGCGCGAAATCACAACTTTACAGGAGAGGCTTCCAAAGTTTAAATTTGCTATAATTTTATGTTGGTACATCCGAAGAAAATGAAACTTTGCTTATCACCTAAATCAACTATCCTCTATATATATACCGTAGTATTTTATTTATATTTACCCTAGTATTTTTTTACTGCACAATGGCCCTTATACGTTAGTTTTTGTTACATTTATTGTTCTCTAAAAACGCTTTAAAAGGGCCAATGTACGACATTGGCTGTTTTACGCGTATTATTCTAAATAACAATATATCATATTTTTTTCATATTTTAGTTATAAAATTGATTAATAATGAGTACAAAGATAACAACTGATTATTACGAATGATAGTAAGTTAGATATTGTGGTAACTATGTCACATAGAGACTTATACGTTATACGATTTGGTAACATGATAACTGAGTTTTCAGTTAGATCCTTTAAGTAATAGAAAAAAGTCGTGTTTACATATTGTTTTAAAAAATAATTAACCCCAAAAATGTTTATTATTAGGCCCTCTATATGAATGTATTGTATTTCTTAAAGAAAAGCTTAATTGAATGTTGAATTTTAGTAAGATGTAACTATTCAATTTAGTAAAAAAAACTTTAATAAAAAAAAGGATTGACGTGGACATACAAAAAATAAAGTCTGTATAAAATCTATCAAAAAATAAATAGTTAAAATCACTTATTGTCTAAAGACAAATAAATTTGACACGATATAATTAGAGGCGATTAAAGTTTCTTATTAACTGTTGTTATAACTGGTGGTATAATAATTTTCGACATAAATGGCACAAGTTCTTCTTCTTACAAAATTTTATCGGTAGCACCTGGTTATAACAGCAATAACCATTTCAACAATTTGTCTGCTTGTTCGTACTGGCTGATCTAAGATTTTAATGTGACTTTTAATACAAATCTTTTTATATTATAAAACGTAAATGTTTTGTATTAGGTCCTTCTATAATTTTCAGCTGATAGCAAAACAAATCAAACATACAAATACATGTCCTGCTGGGTTTTTATGTCTGATTAAATCGGCAATTTTCATTTTTAGTTTAAACAGAATCTCTTTGATGTCATAAATTATGTATCTAATTGTAATATAGTAGCTGTAACGACTCCGTTTTGTTTAAGATCATCGAATCAAGAAGCTACATTTTGAAGCTCTCTCAATGGTGGTAAATGAGGTGGCCTTTATATAGTACTGTCTTAAGAAAATAATGTTTTTATTTATATTAAGATAAGATGCTTATCGCTTACATTAATAAAATCTTGCTTTTGGCCACTACAGTCACAAAATACAAAATCTGAAATCGTCACACCCTTCTTTAATTTTTAATTCTATCGCTGGCTATTTCGTTTGATTTTGAACTAGATTAGACTATTATAGGTTTACTGATTGAAGTATTTATTATTGTTAGCCCTGTGGGCTAATGATATTAATAAATATCTTCTTGCATCCAGTAGCCTGTAATTTGATTTTATTATAGGTAAGAAACAAATTATACGTGCCTATTATTATATGATACACATAACATACATGAATAAATTGTTTCGTTTAAATTAGTTCATCATCATCCTTTTGTAACAAAATCAAACACCTCGAGGCTTATACAGAACTTATATTTCTTCCAGAGTAAAATACTGTTAAGCTTGTACAATGACTATCTTAAATTCTAATACAATATGTTATTCTAAAGGACCTCTATCTTCTTCCGCTCCAAGTCTAAATTGTGAATATTAAAACTTATAAATATAAAATCATTACACTTTGTAATAGTTATTTTTTGTAATTACTACATATTTTTCATTATATATTTTCTCAGTTTTATGTAGCATTCCGTATGAAGCAGGATAGGCAGAGGGAGCTTAGTGCTCTGCTTTTCACTTTCCGCGCATTGTGCGTTGAGTGGCGGAACTCAACACCACAATTTTCCTCGAGCGAAGAAGTGAACATATTTTATGTCCTCGGAGGAGAATAGAACCCTAGTAGAAATAGTCGCTTTCACTAACACATGCTTATGCTCCTTTCTCACCAAGACACAGTTATCAATAAATCCATATTGCTTAGAATAATGACCAATGATCTAAAACTTATGAAGTGTATAACGCTTCGTGTCTTCATCAAATTATTCAAATACTTTAATGTAAATGACCTCTAACAATTTTCTACATTTTGCTTTCTCTGTATTTTTAAGTCTTATTAGTTTTGTATCTATTCATTCATCCACTGTCACGTTTCTTGGTAAGTTTTTTTCCTGGAATTTAAGGCAGTAGATATGTTACTTGATTAGTGATTATTATTAGAAATACGCATATTAACAGTAAGTAAGTAAGTTTATTTTTGTGATGTATAATTTTGATTGTCTTAGTAGAGTCCCTCCGAAATCTTTAATCAAAATTAAAATGCAATTAACAAGCTTATTACTGGCTTTAAATAGCAAGGGGGACAGTAAAATATATATAGTATATAATCTGGGCAATTATTAATTAAAAGTAACGGCCAAATAACTCAAAAGTGAAAAAATATTTTAGGGCCTAAGTGTATTTTTTCTCAATAAGACACGTACATGGGCCAATTTACCACTTTGGCCGTTCTATCTCACAACTCCTGAAAAAGAGACGTTTTTTGTTATCTATCTAATGACGAACGTAATAAAAACAATACTAAGCTTTTGCAGTCAACACAGCCCAATCATTGTTCTGTTTAGCGTATAAGTATCAAACTGGCTGATTGGCCCCAAAAATAAAGAAATGTGTAGAAATTCCCCGCGTAGAAGTCTCAAATGACTATTTGGCCCTTGTACGTTTAAATGAGTGCTACATAGGCCTTTATATTCTAACAAAAAGTCCTGTTTCTATGCAGAAATTTCTATTTTTTAATAGCTGACCTGATAAATTATATCGATAGAATGCGTTTGGCATAAAAAAGTGAAAATTGCCAAATTGTTAGTTTGGCCCATATACATAGGACCCATCGATATATTTAGCTATTTTTACAGCGCACGCGCTTAGAGCAATTCGATGGCGTTCATTATTATTATGTCGATAATAATACCGATATCGAGTAAATATAAATTTAAGTCTCACTAAAACTCACACCATATGTAACATATATAACATTATATAGCCTAAAGCATTCCTGTAGGAATGTAGCTTTGATACAAAACAAAAAAAAGTAAATCGAACCATTAGATCCAGAGATCTTAGCTTTAACCCTTAAGTACTATAATGGGTGTAATAACGTCTTATTTTTAAAAGTAATGAAATTATTAATTAATTGTAAGAAATTGTGAACAACTAACTTTTAGTTTGAATCTATGTTAATAAATATATGTACTTATTTGTATATATTTTTGTAAAAACTCGAAAAGAATTAAAATTACAAGAGGGGACAATTCAGGAGGACACATAAAAGTGCAAAGCGTTGTTACAAAAATTAAACGGTGCGGCGACTAGAAACCATTTTTTTTATATTTTTTTGAACGTAGCGGGACTTGAACCCGCGCTTCCTGGAAACCAACCAACGCTACGTTCAAAAAATGTTATACGTTTTCTAAATAAGTATTTTTCTTTCCTAAGTGCCACTTTAAAAATGTTAAAAAAGATACTTTCGGTTGACCTAGAATTATGAAATTTGGCAGCTAGCATCTACAGGTAATACTAGCTTAGGAAAAAATCTAAAAACTATATATTTTTTATTAAATCCATAAAAAACATGTCTTAAAGGGGGGTGGGGCAAAATTTAATTTTAAAGTCACTAAGATCAAGTGAGATATCAGATGAAAGGGTCTGGCTAAGCTAAGATTGAAAAAGCTCGAGACCTCCAATTTTTGTACGGAACCCTGGGCAACGTGGGTCAGCCCGATTTGCGCTTACGCATACGGGCATACGGGTTGGTTGTGGTTACCATTGAAATCCAATATCACAATTTTTGGTGTAGTTCTTTCATGATGCGAGTTGTTCCAGATGTTATGTTGCAGCTCAGTTTTAGTTTTATATTTTCGTTTGTTAGTTGAATCTTCATGCTGTGATAGGTAGTCGAGTTCCCAGTTAGTTTTATCGACTAGATCTCATTTTATTTTCAATATATTTAACTTACCTTCAAGTATTCATTTTTCCTTATCAAATCAAAATTAATTTTTTCCACAGTCCGCTCAGATGCTCGAAAGTTTCCGGTTAACTTAGAATTATGAAATTTGGCGACGCTCGTTTTGCTTTATATACGAGTACCTACGCACGTGGTCGTGACTTGTGTCATACGTATACCTATTCTAAGCAGTACCCTATTTAATATGATTGGTTCGATAGACATGATGTATATTTCACATTTATGAAGCGATTGTAATAATAACGAACACTAAATATTAAAGTAAGTTGCCAAAATATAATAGTCAAAACTGCAGTAAATCGGTTAAGCCTTTTCTAAGATGACCGTGAACAAACGCACAGACAAATGGACAAACAGGCAAAAATTAAAAAAAATACTATTTTGGTTTCTATTGCGTTGATAAATATCCCCATTAATAGTTTTTCTAATATATCATCCGTGTGCACTTTTGATTTTAATAAAAGTATAGATTATCTCTATATATAATAAAAGGATAGAAAAGTCAATTCTGTACATGAAAGATATAAAAAAAATAAAAATTAGGTCGGTTTATATGTCGATTATAGAACCTAAAAAACCACTCAACAGAATTCTTGTCTGTCTGTCTGTCTGTCCGTCTGTCTGTCTGTCTGTCTGTCCGTCTGTCTGTCTGTCTGTCTGTTTGTTTGTTCGTCAATCACGCAAAAACTACTGGACAGAAATTGATGAATTTTTGCATGGTATTAGCCTAGGTTCCCAAGGTACATTTTTTTTGGGTTTTATTCCGAATTTCATTATAGTTTTATTAAAAAAAAATAAAAACTGAAAAATGTAAATTACTTAAAATACCGATAACTACTGTATGAAATTAATTTATTTTTAGCATGGTAATAGTTCAAAACCTAATGCAACTTATAAAATAGTTTTTAACATAGAGTACAAAGAAATTTTACCAGAAAAAATAACATAATTTTATTTTTTTATAAAAAAAATCGACTTCTTTAATTTCAATCGGATTTCATACTCTGAACTTAACCAAACTTTCACCAAACTACCCTTTATGTGTACCCTTTCTAATAAAAAAAGAATCATTAAAATCGGTTGAGTTGATATTGAGATATTAGTCCATTTGTCGCGCATATACATAATGTAAATTTGAGATTTATATGATTTTTTCATAGATACCATTGTCGGAAATGAACTAAATTAAAATATGACTACACGGGACGCATTAGCTTCCAAATAAAAAAAGAATCATCAAAATCGGTTCACACAGTCAAAAGTTCTGAGGTAACAAGGATAAAAAATATAGTCGAATTGATGACCTCTTTTAAGAAGTCGGTTAATAGAAATTTGACATAATTAAATTACGATTATTGTATTTAACCACACTTTAAAAGAAGAAAGTAAATTGAGGCCGTTCATAGCTTAAACTGGTTGTGGGTTCTATTCCACTTGAGGAAATTAAATATTTATTTAAATTTATAATTCCATTTCATCGCTCTGGTGTCGAGGCTAAGTGCGGCGTTGAGTTTCACTACTCGGCACGCAATACCTACAGAATTCCGCGGAAAGTAGGAAACAGGAAGTAGTGTCTTAACACTAGGTTCCCTCTGCCTACCCTGCTGCGTGCGGGATACAGCGTGAAGCTGTGCCTGTAGTCTACCATAATTATTATTTTAAACGTCAACGTTGGTGATATCTGCAATAAAAAGTATAGTAATACCCCGACTTACGCTACCCCGTTTTACGTGAATTCGGAGATACGCGGTTTTTCAGTTTGATTGCCGCGCATCGGCTCTCTCGCTCTCCCACTCAGAGCTCAGTTTGCGACAGGTAGTGTTGCCAAATTATCGATAGTTTCGCGATCGATAGTTTTAATCTAAAAGAGCCTATACGATCGATACAACAATCGATAGTATCGATACTATCGATACTATCGATTCTATCGATAGTTTAGAAGAATACAATACAATCGGCTAAGTGCAATACTATCGATACTATCTGTAGTATCGTATCTCCTAATCGGAAATTAATCAATACAATCGATAGTATCGATACTATTAAATGTCTAGGATACAATAGTATCGATAAAATCTATAGTATCGATACCATCGATTATTTTGCACTATCGATTATATGCTAATTTACGATAGTATTGAGTATGATTCTTAAGCTTAATTACAAGATGAAATGAAAAGAACAAAATACGTTTTTATTATATTTATAATTACGTATGAATAAGCAATTAGTTACGTACTTCAACTAAGATGTTTCTAATATCATAATGATTGGTTACTACACATGAAAATAATAAGCAATACTATCGCAAATTAGCAAGCAATCGATAGTTCACAATAATCGATAGTATCGATACTATCGATATTGTCGATATTATCGTTTCCTAGAAATTCAATAGTATCGATGCTATCGATAGTATCGATGTCTTTCTGATTTGGAGATACGATACTATCGATAATATCGATAGCATTGCATTTGTCCGATAGTATTGTACCCTTTTGAACTATCGATAGTTTCGATACTATCTCTTTAATCGATACTATCGATTTTAATATCGATAGTCCTTCTATCGGACTACTATCGATAGAATATCGAATTCCGATCGATAGTCCACTATCGATTGGCAACACTAGCGACAGGTTTAAACATGTTCCGCGTGAAATTGTTTTACGTACGCAGTGCGTTTTACTTATAATCTCTAATTATAACATCTAAAAGAACGAAAAATGAGTCATTTGAGCATAACAAGAAAAGAAAAACACTGTCTTTGGAGTGTAAACTAAATATAATTAAAGACTTTGAAGTAAAAATGAAAATTTGTGAATTGAAAAAGAAGAAAAATTTAACTCGGCAGGCAACATTGTTAGAATATATGAAGCCTTCGACATCAAAATAACTCCGGTTTAGGTTACTTTATTCATAACAATGTAATTTTTTTTATTATCCTACACTTTATTTAACATTTTTCTTCTAAATTATGTTTTTTTTTTTAAACTCTGGTCCTGATTAAAGAAACTTTATATGCAAAGTTGAACCCCGACTTACGCGAATTCTTACACTTACACGGCAATCGCTCGGTCCCACCTACCGCGTAGTCCACCCCGGACTGTACTTGTATTTGGAAAGTAAATTCTGATTGTGAGTTCATAGTTTATAAAACTTTATATTGTGTGTAGATGACGCGGTGATGTCAACACATTTTAATCATTGGCGTTATATTTATGTTGCATTCATTTACAGTAGATATAATTCTCAAGAGAACTTTCTCAAGATTTTATATATAAGAAATACGTTAAATAATCATGTTAAGGAAGTATCAAATATATTTATGTCATCTGTTAAAATAGCGTGAAGCTGATTAAACTTAATGTTATATTCAAAACAAATGAATTGTATGTAAATTTATTAATATGTTTCCAGTATGAAAAAAAGGAAAAATGCAATATAATTGTGTTTCTTCTCCTTTTTTTTCCAATATTTTATATTTCTATTATTTATATCGATATATCAGGGACGTAAATGCGGGAACATGCCATCTTAGTACAAAGTAACCTCTAAAAAATGTATTTACGTGTTATAGTTAAAGAATAAAAAGAATGTGTGATTCCTCTATAGAATATATTATTCTACATTATATCATAAAAACAGGTTTAAACAGTGCAAATGAAGGTATCCTCCTGTAGTATAGCCATTTTCAATTACTATCAACACTACAATGTCAATACTATGTGGTATTATAGTGTAATTTTAAACATTTTGATTATTTTCCCGCCATTATGATGAAAAACGTAGAATATTTTTTTATTTGAAAAAATAATTAATAATATTAACTATAAGGATATTGGTAGTTTTTCAAAAGGTATAAGAATTAAAAATTGCCTAAAATATGCTTTTTTCGCAAGTGTTGCAATAACTATTGGTATTTATTAAATAAAAAATATACTATAAATATTAAATATGCTCAATTATACAGAGTTTTTTTGTCAGCACCACTTTAAATGAAACCACAGTTTTCACTACTATATGAAAAAGCCAAAAATAAAAAAGTTACTTTTTCAAACAAAATAAATAATAAAATTATCGTTGTAAAATAAAATATAATTTGTCGAGAACGACGCACGCACACATAAACCTATCAAAGGGAAACCGCTGCATACGCCTCATTCCGAAATCAAGTCGTAGATATTGGTGGTAAAGTTTAAAGTTCTAAAGATTTTAGTAGTATTTTTATAGTAGTCTTTATTATTGGTATCTATGCGTAACTGCGTCACACGAAATATAGATATGAATAAACATCGTGAAATGAAATAAAAAACTTACGTCTTCGCTATTTTTTTAAACATTTTTAAAGTTAAATGTGGTATAACACCACACTTAGGAAAAAAAATACTTATTTAGAATACGTATAAAAATTTGAACGCAGCGGGACTCGAAACCACGCCTCCTGGTCAGTTTTCAGGAGGCGCGGGTTCGAGTCCCGCTGCGTTCAAATTTTTATACGTTTTCTAAATAACTACGTCTTCGCTGTTGATGTATCTTGCTTAATTTCTTTAGGTATGGGTTTAAAATATTTTACCCTATATGCTGTTTCCGTAATGGAGCGCTAACGCTTCTCTTCTCTTCTTGGTTAAAGGCCGTCGCGGTACAGGAGCACAAAGTTGTGGCTGTAACGCGAATGGTGTGGGTCCGATGCCTACTCCAGGAGATGAAATATTAACTTAAATATATATTTCCATTTCTTCGCCCTGGTGTCGAGTTTAAGCACGGCGTTGAGTTCTGCCACTCAACACGCAATGCCTCCAGAATTCGGCAGAAAGTGGAGAACGGAGTGTCTTTACACTAGGTTCCCTCTGCCTAACCTGCTGTGTGCGGGATACAACGTGAAGCTGATTTAAATAAAACTAATACTTAATATTTAAGGCAGTTTGCCAAAATACAAACGAAATAAGTATTTAAATCGGTTAAGCAATTTCTGAGACTATCGTGAAGAAACGCATAGACAAACAGACCAACAGACCAAGACCAGACCCTTTACTACATTGTTAATTGTAATATCTTCTATGTACAGACACCGATGAGTTAACATTTTATTGTAAGTATCGAAAAGTTGTGTTTTTATTTCAAAAATTCAAGTGAAGATTCTTATGGGAGGTACAAAAATGCGACCTAAAGTTTTAATAACTTTCTCATAAAAAATCTTCATTGCGTTGCAAACATACATAATAGGTATATCAACACATGAATATAAATCAGCGTGTTGAGTAAATAATTCTGTGGTATAAGCGGGCGAAGCCGCGAGCGGGTCGCTAGTATTTAATAAAGTATCGACAATAAACATGTATCATGAGAATTGATGTTTGTGAAACCAACTCATGTGACAATCACGAGGTCAGTAATGGCATTGTCAAGAGTACCTATATAGGGAATATGTTAGTCGCGATGGAAATAGTCAATCCATCATTAAATTTTTTCCGAGTTTCGAACAATGATTTCATAATTACATATTTTTATAATTAAAGGATGTTGAAACAATAAATATGAAGGGCGGTGGTGGTGGTGGAAGATGGGGTTGTGGCCTTTACACGTTGAAGCGAGTTCGAACAGCCGTGAGGGTGCAGGCTTTCCTCCCCACTGGTGACCGTGTCCCGGCCTGTCCCGGCGTGTCCCGGCGTGACGCGCAGTGCCGAGTGCGTGCCCGCGGCGGACAGTCCCGAGCGTGTCGCCTGCGCCAACGCATGTGCTCTACTTGTGCTGCTCTCACGAAATACTTCGATGTTACGAGTATATCGAGACATGAACTTTGAAAATAAGTACGATAGTTCTAGTGAATAGCATATACATATGCGTTTGGAAAATTCACGTTTCTTACTGGAGGTAGGTCGTTTTAATTTGGAAAGCTAGTTTGACTGTCATTTACTACGAAACAGACATCATTAAGATCAAAATATAAAATAAGCTATGAATGGAATCAGCTAATTATTATTGTTTTAAATTTATGAAACTAAGTTAAAATACTTTCTTAATGCTCACTTGTTTTACTTCAATTTCAAGATAACTTGTTAAAAGTTAATATAGAGATGAAGTACATCTTCATTTTCCATACCTACTATTTTTTTTGCTTAACTTATTTGTTATACTTGTATTATAAAATTTCAATTTGAATGCGGGCGTTTTATATATTATCCACAATAAATATATTTAGAGCTATTGAATATGTGAAGATGTTTTCAAAAATTACAACATTTTCATATAGTTTGTTTGAGCGTCCGTTTCGCTTGTTGATTATTGTTTCTGTCGTAGTTTTTAATTTCATAATACTTATCCGTAAGAAGGGGAACGCAACACACTCCAACTACCACAACAATAAAACTGAGGTTTTATTCAATATATTAGAATTAGATCGGATTTAAAGAAAAAATATGTCGTTACATCTGCAAATCGTATGTTACTAATGTGCTGTGACAGCGGAGTCCAACCGGCAGCCGACGTTATATAGCGGAGTTAAATAGTTGATTACCAAATAGCGAAGTCGAGGACACTAATATAGATCATTCGTGATATTACCGATATCAAGTGTAGCAGTAATAGGGGTCGTACTGCAGGTCGTAGGGCGCGACAAACAGTAAAACAGCATATCGCTAATGTTGACCCTAGTGAATCACTGGGGTGCTGGCTGATGTAACGTTGAAGGGGAGATTTGTTTCGTGTATAACTAAGTACACTCTTCTCACTGTAACCTACAATATATAACGTTTTGTTACAGTGACTTATGATACCAAAAAGAGAGCAACTGTCCTCTCCACTTTCAAAGAATTATATAAAAACTTTCAATAAGCCACTAGAAGTACCTAAACTTTTATTAAATAAAATTTATATTAATAGATGACATTTAAATTTTAAAAAAATATACGAATACCAATAAATACTTATGTTTTTTCTGTTTTTATTATAATGGTAGAGTTAGCCTCCCCGCGGTGGAGCTCCAGCACAGCAACAGCTGGTGGCGACGGTGGACGGAGGACAGGGGACCCGCGTAACCTTTGCGCGGTATTCCGGGCGCGCTATTTGCGGCGCGTGCGCAAATAGCGACGCATAGACCCGCTATGTATGGTCACGTACTCGCACGCACCAGCATATCTACATCTTAAAATTTTATATATTAAAATTTTTCATATTATTAATTTAAATAAATTTTAAAACGTCGGGTTAGATTACTCTATAATAAAATTATTCACTCTTTTTTTTTACAAATAATGTTCAGCAAGCATTCGTCGTAATTTTGATTCTCTTAATAAAAGTAAGCTTTAGAAAGACGGCGCCGACGTGCGGCGTAAATCACCGCGAAGTGGCCGGAAACATCAAAGCACTCTCTTACGACTACTAAAGAGTATACTTTATGCCCACTTTGTGCAAAACTGTCCGATTAATTGGATGAACTTGTAGAGAGGAGCCGAATCTTTGTAGTTCATGAGTTTCGTACTGTTTCATAGCAAGAAAAAATGCATCCAAATTTTCTGCCACAAAAAATTCTATGTATTATGTAATATTATGTATAGGCTGGAATTATTTATTTAGATAGATGATGGTTCGGCAATGGTCTTCGTCGTCGTCCATCTCTTTCGGCGCCGCTATGTGCGGCAGATGCGACTTGACTTGATGCGACTTCACATGTCCTGTCAGTACAGATTTGTTCCGAACTACGTATCGACTCGTTTAAATAACCATTACTTTATACTACTACTAAAGTCACACTTATGTATAACGAGGTACATGTGTGTGTTTTAGTACTACAATAATAATTTGTAGAGATTGGTGCTAAGTTCCATACATATTATGACCCTGCAACTCGTTAAAATAGATTTCAACAGCCATTTAGAGATAGTTAATATTTAATTGATAATTAAAATTTAAGTACATAATTACAGGCCACATGTGGGAAACTGTAGATAACCATGAGTGCCGCGACGCAACCGTTTAAACTAGGAGTATCTTACAGGCCACAGCCTAACAAAATGTTGTTCACCTTTGTACATACAAAATGCATTTCAAGTTATATTGCATTTGACCACATTATGTAACCTTCATTATTTTTTTAAAAGAAAATATATTTAAAATGGAAAGTGGAATAGTATACCTCCTATGATATTTAAAAAAAAAACAATCCAGTATTTTGACTTCTTTCTCCAATTCGATACTCATTTATACCGCTAGGTGCTGGGGGTTGAAATCATAACTTTGAATTGTTATTGTTTCAGGTGATAATTGGGAAAACTAGAGCATGGGGAGGAACAGGACAGTAGTGTGTCAAGTGTGAGTCGACAAACAGTGCATTGTGTAGTGTAGTGTGCGTAGTCATGTGTATGTGTGTGTTGCTGCTGTTGGTGGCCGCCATGCCGGCGCTCGCGGGTGAGTACCGCGCTTGTTATATACTATGTGTTCATTACAATATACTATATAATATAACATAATAAGAATAATGATAATTAGATACAACTATCAATCATTAATGTGTGGTTGAACATCAATTGACCAAAAAACTGTTCAGGTCAGCATCACCTATCTAAAGATGACTGCAAGTCCTGCAACGAGGCACGTCCGGCCTCCCTGCTCCCCCTCCCCCCTCCCCCGTCGTACAAGTAAATACCCATAAAAGCTTTTATTGGCACCGCGGCCGCGCGCTGGCGCTGTGTGCTGTGACGTCACAGAGCGCACATGGCGCGGACTCGTCATGGGATCGTATCGCATCTAGTTTACAGTTTTTCGAATAAATACGCCCATTACCGTTACAGTCGTAAACTACGGGACTTAATTATAGAACATTGAGAATGTCCAAAACGTTGAAGATAGATCTATAACGGTTTTATTTTAACTATTGAATTTACGGATCATGCATTCGGAACACTATCTGTAAATGGCAGTATGAAATATAAGAATATATTCATACTGCTAGTATTTATATAAGAAACGCTCTGTTAACAAGGTAAAACCGCAAGAACATGGCGGAAAATGGGGAACGGAGTGTCTTAATACCCATATCGAGGGAACCTCAGATCCCTCTGCCTACTCTGCTATGTGCAGGATACAGCGTTAAGCTAAAAAATATATACGTAAACAGTAAATAGATCAATTATTGCAAAGAAGATTCCTCCATTGTTTCTCACATTCTACCACTATAATGTAAGTCACTAAATACTACGAGGTCGCGCGCGCCCGGATGCCCCTACGCAGCGGACGCGGAGTGCGAATGATTGATTATCCTGAAACTGAGCAATTACGCCGATACATATAACGTCTCTATCAACATGTGGTGCAGATGGAACTATGCCAAGACTTCATTAGATTTTAATAGTTCAAAAAAATATTATAAAATTTTAAACGTCCCCTATAAAATAAGACATTTACTTTTTATATTGCGAGTTTCGTTAAGGACGAATTAGAGAAAGTAGAGCACGAGCTTAGCATTTTACGAAAGATACATTTAAAGGTGATGCTGCTCTCGTTTTTTTTCTTTTTTATGAAAAGGACAAGGAAAAGGACCGCATAGGTCACCTGGTGGTAAATGAAACCCACCACCGGGTTTGTTGTTGGCCTTTCAGTTGGAGATTGATGCGCTTTTTAAAGGTAACCATATTGCCTTCATTGTGAAACACTGTCGCAGTATGCCGCTCCATAGTTTTATGATACGTGGGTGGACGTTCCTACTGAACTGCACAGTAGTAGGGTGCCACGTATCCAGACCTTGAGAATGATATTATTCGTTACTTGGACGATTTCTAAAAAGTGACTCTACATAACTATAAGTTACTTCATTCCTCAGTTTTGATTTAAAGTTACATCCCTAGCTTGGAATCGAGCCTCCTGGTAAACAATAACAATATTTAAGGCAATAAAAAAGACATAAATGACAAAACATAAATATCTTATTTTCAAAGCTTAAATAAAAAAAAATCAAATAAATCAGCTTCACGCTGTATCCCGCACACAGCCGGGTAGGCAGAGGAACCTAGTTTTAAGACACTCCATTCGCCACTTTCCGCCGAATTCTGGAGGCATTGCGTGTTGAGTGGTGGGACTCAACGCCGCGTTTTCCTCGACACCAGAGTGTAGAAATGAAAATATAAATGTAAATAAATATTTCAATTCCTCGAGTGGGGATCGAACCAACAACCAGTCGATTTTACAGTCACACTTTGTGTCCCAGTGTCACGACTGGCCTCAAAGTTTAAATAGTGATATGACTGTATAACAATGAGTGTAAATGAAGTCGACGTCACTGTCGACGGCGACAGTGACGGCACACACTGCACATGCACTGGACGGGTGTACCTGTGCGTGTGTGCGGGTGTATCTGCGCGGGTGTGCGTCCGCGGGCCGAGGGCCGGCCGCTTATATTTAGTGTGTGTTATTTTGTTCCAAATCATTAGTGCATTCCGCATGTTGTTTGTTTTCGCGAGCTCTACCTGTGTAAATATTGACGTCGTTACGCGCTACTGATAAATAAATATCTACTGACCTAACGCTCGTTCAGTCTGCACTCCTTACTGTACTCGTACTGGCCAGCGCGCGTTTACTTATTTCACTCAAAGTAGAACGCAAGATTTACTAAAATAAATATTTCATATAACTTTAACATTTTATTATTTTACAAGTCTATAAAACTGACTTGATCCCACTATAAACAAGTACTACTCTTTTCTCTTGAAATTTTTATAGCATATTAAATCGCCAAAAAGATACTATAGCGTCATGTAAAAAGATAAATATATAATTATTATATCGTCAAAGATGTGGCATTTTTTTGCGCGTGAGTCACCTCAGTGCGCACGCGCCGCGAGCCGGGCTCCCTGCGCCCGCAGTGCGCGGTCCGCGCTCACTTCCGACCGACAATTATGAACCAAATAAACCTCCTCGTAATGACTTGGCACCGCTGCACCGCCGCGCCGCGACATCCGAAATAGAGGAAAGAATCTTATTTTTATTATGTGTAGGCGAAATGACTTAACTTCCTCCGCGGCCGTGAGTCACACTCCAGATGGTGATGTATGATTTCATCAAAGGCAAGTGGAGCGTTCCGTTTGAAACAAATGCTCTGTTTTATGAGAGGCGAGAGCAAACATTTGAAATATTTAGCGGCAATGTCCTGCGCCTCCCTCGCCCGCTTGGTATGTCGGAGATCGGGAACAAATGGTAGCACATTCTGTCTTGTAGTCTTTATTAAGTATTTGCAATTTGTAGCGCGTGTAGGTTGACGACACGGCAGGAGTCACGGCAGGAGTCACGGCAGGAGTCACGGCACGAGTCACGGCAGGAGTCACGGCAGGAGTCACGGCAAATAGACTTGGAGCGATCATCGCTCGATGAGATTGTAAATGATGTCGATGTCGATGGGTGTTTACTGAAGCACGCTATTAGAATGTGCAATAAACAGTCGCCCGCGCACATCGTGTAGCTCCTGTACGAGTACGTCGTTTGTTTTGTTAACGCTGATCAAAGACGCGTCGTTCGGCGTTCGTGAATTAGCACGCGTCCATACCAATTCACGCCGTCACGTCAGATTATAGACGATTAATACTCAAGTTTTTACTTTTTTTTGCTTAAATTATTTTCTCTTGTTTTCTTTTTAATTTGCCTAAAACTTTTCTACTAAACTTGTTTTTAACAATTTTTTGATGCTGATTAAAAATATTTAGTATACAAATATCCAACTCTCTAGACTGATAACACGCAACACGCAATGCCTCCAGGATTCAGCGGAAAGTGAGGAATAGAGTGTTTTACAACAAGTTTGTGGTTCTGCCTACCGTGCAGTCTGCGGGATAGAGCGTGAAGCTGATTTATCTAATTTAATTATTTATTTATGTATTTTAAAAGCTTTTTATAAATCTCTATGGGTGAAAAGTATTATGAGAGCACTAATAACTCTATTTTAACTGGTAGTTCCAAATTTATTTCAAAAATAGATGTATCGACTTTACCACCAGTACTAATTAATAGCGATGTTATACCATTCAGCAAAACTGTAAAAGATCTTGGTATCACTTTGGACAATAATATGTCTTGGGATTCACAGGTAAGTGAGGTCAGCAGAAATATATTTGCAGCCTTAGGTTCTCTTAGACGTTTGCGTAATTTTCTTCCTATACCTACTAAGATTTCGTTAGCAAATACTCTCCTTCTACCGATTCTTGATTATGCTGACATTTGCTATCTTGATTTAAGAGAGGAACAATTAAATAAACTTGAGCGCATTCAAAATTTATGTATTCGATTCATTTTTGGTCTACGCAAATTTGATCACATCTCTGATTTCCGTAAAAAACTCAAGTGGCTCCCTATCCGCCTTCGCAGGAATACTCACATACTTCATCTTCTTTACTGTATTCTGTTCAATCCAATTTCCCCTCCTTACCTTAAAGAACGTTTTGAGTTTTTGGGCGGGACACATTCCCGAACTCTTCGCTCTGAACGTAATCTCACCCTAAAAATACCTTCTCACACTTCTTCCTTTTACAGCAGTTCATTTACTGTAACTGTGTGTAGATTGTGGAACTCTCTTCCTTTATATGTCAGAAATGCCAAAACATTTTTGACCTTCAAACGTCGCTTAAAGTTACACTTTATGTCACTTTAAGATTTAGGTTCTTATCCTTTTTTTTTTTGCCATTACAAATTTTATTCTTACCTTATAGCTCTTTATATATGTATATATAATAGTGTATATATACATATTTATTTGTATGTATGTGTATAATATATTATGGTATA
Organism: Heliconius himera; assembly: GCA_021202915.1. NCBI lineage: Eukaryota > Metazoa > Arthropoda > Insecta > Lepidoptera > Nymphalidae > Heliconius > Heliconius himera. Next base: position 95,430 of record JAJHJA010000408.1, read on the forward strand.
TGATAATTACATTCTTATTTATTTTATACCCTTATATATTTAGATATATATATTTCTTTTTTTTTTTTTGCACCCTACCCCTTTCTTAATATCTGAATTTGCTATTTCCTCTGCTTGAAGAGATTGCTATTAAGCAATAAGGCCGCCTTTTGTACATTTATATATTTTTATTGTATTTCTGTGTCTTTTCTTGGGTGTACAATAAAGAGTTAATTATTATTATTATTAATAACTCAAAAATACTCTTGCTTTAAATCTTAAGACAGCGTTAAATACCGTTTGTATCTGACAAATTTACCCAAACTGATGTGTATTATTACGTTATTATTTTTAGGATTATTATTTATTTCGACATTTTTATAACATTTCATGTAGTATTCTACTAATCTGTTATTTAATCAACATTTTTAATAGTTGCTCTTAAAAACCAGATTACTGTAGTAACCGCGTCGCATCACTGCGGCGTGGCGCCGGCGTCGTCCGTCGTCCTCCGCAAGGTAAACACTTTTAGTGGGGCCCTTTTATCTTTCGTTACTTAATTGTTTAGAGATGAAAATATCCACCGTACCTACCACATCCTACGATAATTTATTTTGATTTTTTATATTTTCCCCTTTATTTAAAATTATTATAATAATATGTTAATGTATTATTAAAAATTAAAAAAATTAGAGAACGGAGTGTCTTAACACTAGGTTCCCTCTGCCTACCTTGCTGTGTGCGGGATACAGCGTGAAGCTTGTTGGTTGTGGGATATTAACTATTAAGCGCATATAAAACAAAGTCTATTTGGTATATCCTTTTATTTAACTTTAGCGAACACAAAACATTACATTGTAAGCGCATGGCGTTCCGAGAGAAGGAAAAAAGGAAGCGACGCGCGGGAAGTAACCACAGATAATAAAAATAACTTAAAATAGTGTTGCATGTTGCAATTTATATAAAAATATATTATATTTCCAACACTCCCTCTAAATTGCATCATGCAAAAACAAAAAAAAAAAAAAACTTAATTAAAATTATTTGAGACCAAGAAATTTAACATAATCTCTGTGTTTATCTTTAGTTAAAGGTTTTGTGAATACATCGGCTGGCATTTTTTCTGTACATGTATATTCCAAAACAACTTTCTTATTTAATACATGATCCCTTAAAAAATGATGCCTTATGTCAATATGTTTGGATCTCTGACTTGTTATATTATTTTTAGCTATATCAATGGCGCCTTTGTTGTCACAATGAACCTTTATTACAACCTTTTCCATTGAAATTTCAAAAATTAATTGCTTTAACCATAAAGCCTCTTGTACAGCAGATGACAATGCCATATACTCAGCCTCCGTTGTAGATAAGGCCACTGTCTTCTGTCGTTTACTGTGCCAATGTACAATACCTCCATTTACCATTACACATACACCAGTTACAGAATATCTATCATTTAACTTATTACCCCAATCTGAGTCACAGTAAATATCACAAAATGAATTATTTTTATATTCTAATTTTAAATCTATAGTTCCTTTTAAATATCTAAATACTCTCTTTACTGCATTCCAGTGACTCAAATTGTGATTCTTGTTAAATCTACTTAACAAACTTGTAGCATAAGATATATCTGGCCTACTTATTTGAGATAAGTACAATAAACTACCTACTGCCTCTTGATATGGAACATCACACTGATCTTCCTTACATTCAAAATTATCAAAATCTAAACCCTTTTCCATTGGTGTATTTACTGGCTTACAATCTATCATATTAAATTTTTTTAAAATTTTTATAATATATTCTTTTTGATCTATATAAATACTATTGCTATTTGAGTCTACTGTAATGTGCATTCCTAAACAATTTTTAGCTACTCCTAAATCTTTCATATCAAAGTTAGACATTAAATTCTGTTTCAAATTCACTCTTAAATTTTTATCATTAGAAAAAATCAACAAGTCATCAACATAAATTGCTACAATAAGAATTTGAGCTGAATTGTTATTTAAAGTATAAATGCAAGGGTCACTTTTACATTGGGTAAGTCCTATATTAATTAACACTTCATTCAACTTAATATTCCAACATCTACCACTTTGTTTCAAGCCATAAACAGCTTTCTTTAATTTCCAAACTTTATTTTCTTCGTTAGTTTCAAACCCTTCTGGTGGTACAACATAAATATCCTCTTCCACTTCTCCATTCAAATAAGCAGTCATTACATCCATGTGATCAATTCTTAAATTTTTTACTGCTGCTAATGAAAAAAGGTAACGGAGTGAAGAATATTTCACAACAGGAGAAAATGTTTCTTGGTAGTCAATACCTTCTTTTTGATTACATCCTTTAATAACCAATCGTGCCTTATATCTTTTTATACCTTCTTTATCTTGTTTTTCTTTAAAAACCCATTTAGTTTTCAATGGTTTTTTCTCTGCGGGTAATTTTACTAGCTCATATACTTCATTTTTTATCATAGCATTTAATTCAGTCTTCATTGCTTGTTTCCAGTTATTAGAATTGGGTCCTGACAATGCATTTTCCACCGAGTTTGGTTCTGCAATAATTTTTTGGTCTTTCATTATTAGATATGTAACATAATCTTTATATTTTGCAGGTTTTTCAATTTTTCTTAATGGCCTTTTCTTGAACTCTAAAGTTTCTCCCTCTTCAGTGTGTCCTTTAACTCCATCTTCATTCATATTTCTTTCTTTTACTACAGGTATATTTATGTCTTCTTCCTTTATTTTGGAAGACTCTTCATTATCTGAGCAAGATTCATAATCTTTCTGAATGTGTTCATCGTCAGATATGTTAGTAAGTGTATCTTCTAACACATACATTTGATTTTCATTATAATTTTTTTCATTTCTTTTCATTTTTGTTGTTTCTAGGAACTTAACATCTCTACTGAATATTATATTTTTAGTTTTTGGATCTATTAGTCTATAAGCCTTTTTTGTTTCAGAATAACCCATCATTAACAATTTTTGTGATTTCGGATCCCACTTTTTTCTAAGTTCTTTGGGTATTTGAGCCATTGCTTCACATCCAAAAATACGTAAATGCGACATTTCAGGTTTATGACCATAGAACGCTTCATATGGTGTTTTATTCCAAAGGCGTTTTGTAGGTGATCTATTTAGCAAATATGCGGCAGTGCCTACCGCTTCTGCCCAATATTCCTTTCTTAATCCTGAATCTGACAATAGTGTTCGTGCTTTTTCAACAATACTTCTGTTCATTCTTTCTGCAGTACCATTTTGTTGTGGAGTGTAGCGTACAGTTAACTGATGTTCAATACCTTCATGTTTCAAAAAATTTTTCATATTATGATTAACATATTCTTTACCATTATCACTACGTAATTTTTTTATTTTCTTTCCTGTCTGTTTTTCAAGTAATCTTTTAAAATCTTTAAATGTATCCAATGCTTGACTTTTATTATGTAAAATGTATATAAATAAATATCTGCTGAAATCATCTATAAAAGTCATAAAGTACTTTGCTCCTCCTAAGGATTCTTTTTCCATTGGACCGCATAGATCTGTGTGAATTAATTCTAATATATCTGAAGATTGTTTTTTGCTGACCTTAAATGGTGTCCTCTCTTGTTTTCCATAAACACAATCTTCACATGTTTCTCTCATATCTAAATTATCATCAATGCCTGTACTCATTTTCTTTAATAAGCTCATTGATTTTCTATTTAAGTGTCCTAGACGACGATGCCAAATTTCTGCATTTAATATTTCCTTCGATAAATATACTTGTGCCGATGGCTGATCTAATTTATAAATGCCATTTACTTCAGAAGCTGTTGCGATAAGAGTCTCCTCATCATCTAAGATTTTTGCTCCACCTGAGTCAAAATGTATACTATGCCCATTTTTTACAATTTTACTGACAGATAATAAATTTGCCGCTGCGTCTGGTACATACAATGTCTCCTGAACATTTATAGTGGATGTTTCCTCCCCTGAAATTTGTAGTTCCACAGTACCACTTAACTTTGCTTTAAAATCTTCTTTGTTTGCTGCTATTATAGTGGTGTCACTATCTACAGGATTTTTAATCAAATTTTGATCATTGGTAATGTGTGTAGATGCACCTGAGTCCAAATACCATCCTTTATTTATATTTCTTGATGTAATTAAAAATGCTCTATTTTTTACATTTTTACACAACTTGTTTTTCTTTGAATTATGAAAATTCCCTTTGTTTTTGCATTGTGATGCAAAATGACCCATTTTATTACAAGAAAAACATTTAAAAGATGTTTTCTTTTTATTAGAATACATTGCTGTTTCACTCTCAATGTTTTTTGCTTCTTCCACCACTTTCACATCTTGTAATAACTTTACTTTAATAGCATCTCCTGTGATTTTTGTTCCAGAGCTTTCTAAGCCCATAATCATTGGTCTATAGTGTTCGGGCAGGCCTGTTAAGAGTAAAGAACCAACCCATTCATCATTGACGTTAAAACCAATTTCTGATAGTTTATGTGCTGTTGTAGTAATCGAATTTACATACTCCTCCACATTTTTGCAGTTCTCTAACCTCGTTGTTGTTAGCTGTCTCAATAGGCCAACGCGTCTAGTCAAGCCTGAGTCCTCGAAAGCATTTGTTAATGCATTCCATGCGTCTTTCGCATTTTTAGCACTTTGCACGTGGCTGTAGTTTATAGGTTCCAGGCACAAAATTATTTTTGATAGTGCTTTTCTATCCTTTATAGGATCAACTTTTTCCGCTGTTATAATGTCCCATAAATCGTCTAACTGAAGCCATGCTTGCATTGCAAACTTCCATGAGGCAAAATTCTCGCGTCCCTTTAATTTCTCGACAGGTATGTTGACGTTCATTTTTTTTTCGACGAAAGTTCTTTAATTCGTGAAAAATATACTGCGATACACTAATGTTCTGGCACTCAAGTCTTAACAGTGATATTATGCTGTAAGTTACGAGAAAACACAATAAAATGTTCACTGAGTCTTGGCGTCACTTTTATGACACTAAAGTTCACTTTGTTTTACTTTTAAACTGAGTCTATCTGGGCCCATAACCTGTTGGTTGTGGGATATTAACTATTAAGCGCATATAAAACAAAGTCTATTTGGTATATCCTTTTATTTAACTTTAGCGAACACAAAACATTACATTGTAAGCGCATGGCGTTCCGAGAGAAGGAAAAAAGGAAGCGACGCGCGGGAAGTAACCACAGATAATAAAAATAACTTAAAATAGTGTTGCATGTTGCAATTTATATAAAAATATATTATATTTCCAACAAAGCTGAATACGTTAATGTACATTGTAAATATTCGAATAGTACAACCAACGGCTACGTAGCAGGGTGCCTCCGGATAGCCCGCACTAATGCTTTAATTCGCCGTGTGAATTATGCATTCTTTGTAATATGTAAATAGGCGACATGATTTGCATCAAAATTAATAGGTTTATTTCATTAACACCGCTACGAAGGGGGCGACAGGGACGACGGGGACGACAGGGACGACGGGGACGACGGGGACGACGGGGGTAACGCGGGCGAGCGCCACACACGGCGCCGCCCTAATTGTACACACGTGCACCAACAATGAAGTGTGATCGAATATTTCAAAACAAAAGACTGTTGAGTACACTTTATAATACAACTTCTTTGAAATCGAAACTAAAATGGCCTTAAAATATAAGGGCTTTATGGCGCGTTATTACGTTTTTAACACGTGTTAGCAATAATCGTGGAGTTAATTATGGACGCAGATACAATATTTTTTTGTAGTATGTGCTTCATCAAGTTCAGCCTATCAACACGTAATATATCGAAAATTCTTGAGAGGAATTGGTAAACGGAGTGCTTGAGGCACAAGGTTCTCTTTACAAATCCTACTATGTGCGGGATGCACCGTGAATCTAAGAAAATATAAAAAACATTTATTAATATTTATGCATTTTCCTTTATTTTTTCATTTTATAATAATAATAATGCCAAAAAAATTGAAGTGAGTAATTGACGGAGGCTTGACAAAGTAATAACAGTTTTAAATAAAAAACATATATAATTTTGAAAGATGCACAATTGTTCCAATTTTTATTTAAATATCATCCTTAGTTTTTTAGGTGTTATATCCCGCACATACTAAGATAGGCAGAGGGAATCTGGGAAGCTAATATTAAGAAGAATCTTAAAGTTAGAGTTCTCGAAAGTGGGGAATGGATAGCCATACCCCATTTTCCTCCATTTTCCTTTCACACTGGTAACAAGACAAAGTACATATGGCGTATGTTAAGCTCCATCACCCAACACGCAATGTCTTGAAAATTGGGCGGTGTGTAGAAAACGGAGTACCTTAACACTCACTTTAGCTTCCCTCTGTGTGCCCTGCTATATGCAGAATACAGTGTGCATTTCAAAATAGGAAACTAAATGAAGATTTTTCGACAGAGGGAAGAATCAATAAAAGTAGTTTTGATAGAAGATGTGGATGTAACATTTTATAGAACCTTAGCATACCTACGCCAAAATCATGACGGTGTCCATATTGGTTCAAAATATTATAAAAGTAGTCGTGGCACTAGTTGCTTAAGAACTAAATAGATGACCTATATAGCCATATACTTTTGTAAGCGTACATAACATGTATATAGTGGTCCAACAGTTCTTACGAGAAGCGTTAGGGTAAATACTAAAGTAAATAAAATAAAAATTAGGGTAAAATCTAATCTTTATACGTTAGCGAACAAATGTATGACGCTTTTCATCAGGAACATTTGTAAAATGTAATAAAGTTTATCATATCACGTACACGTCGTCGTTATATCTGTAAATATTAAATTGTATGAAACGACATCTAAAGTCGCTGTATAATCACAGTATACCTACAGTGTACTAGTGACACGATACGTCACATTAGATTGATGACGTGAGGGCGTCCCGGTTCCAGGAGTCGGTCGCAGCTTGTTACAGTTTACCTATCAACATGTAGTAGTTGGAATCCGGGAGGAAATCCTGGATGAATCGAGCTGCAGTAAAGTGCGCGCAGGATGCACCGACGGGAGAGAAGTGGAGTACAGTACGATCGACGAGTAGTGGCCGCCCTGAAGATAGCTGTAGAGAATTCTTACTTTTGATTATTTTCTTCCAATGAGCAAAATGCGCAAGGGATCATAAAACCTAAATTCAGAGCGTCCACGACTCTTTGACCGTGCTTTAGCTAGTTATGTTTGTGTGTCAGTTTATATAAATATCGCAGAGCTGCGATGAAGTGTTGAAATGCTAATAATGCGAGGCCGTCCGTTCCTCCCCCCCTCCCCCCTCTTCCCGACCCAGCGTCGCCTGCGCAGGTCCCGCGCAGTGCCCACCACACTCACGCGCTACCACTAAACGTATATATCTTATCACTTTGTACACACAGAATACACGCAGATGTTATCCTAGCAATTGCTAAATTGTGCTTACTTATTATAGTTACCCCTCGTTAACCAATTAAATGATGTACGAGGATCCCATTATCATTTTTATGAAGAAATAACAAAAAACAACAAACTAAAGTAGGCCGGTTTTGTTTCAAAACATAAAATTTTAGGAACATAAAATGTGACATAAAGTGGCACGAGTAGGCGATGCCCGCATCCGCTACTTCCGGAGCGGGCGCTACTTGCTTGTGATATAGCGCGGCTTTGAGCAAATATATATCTGCACCTCCCGCACGGTCATTAACGACATTTATATTATAATGTTTTTGTACAAAAACAATTGCAATGACTATAGAAATAAACGGGAGAAAGTCTTCCTTACTTGCTCAATTTTAACTTGAATTAAAACCATTACATATATAAAAAAATAGCTACAACTAGCTTCACGCTTTATCCCTAGCGGGGTAGTCAGAGAGAGCGGAGCGCCAAACGCTACGGTCTCTACATACCTCTTTCGTCTCATCCACTATTATTATTATTACATATATGAGGAACCATTCAACATTATACGAGTATTGTTTTTAAAAATCCTAAAACTCTAATATTAATGTAATTAATGTAATGCACGCGCCAGCTGTCACGAGGGCGGTAGGCAGGTAGTGCAGCGAGCGTCGCCCAGCGCGGCGACGCTCGCTGCACGCACTGACTCACCTTGCCCTTGATTAATAGCTGGCCACCATCCGTTATTCTGTCTTCAGGTCAACACCACTGATATATTTCTCACTACTTACTACTTGTGTGAATGAAAACGACGACAATATACGTAGAGTATCTTTAGCTGGTCCATATAAATTAATAGTGTTCTGTGTACATCCTAATTTTCCTCATAATGTAAATATTAATTATTATAGATTTACAAATATTATTCTTATTATATTTTTAAGCAAATAATGATTTATTTGCCACTTTCTATTTGACACTAATGTGTCAATTCCACAACTGAAAGTTTCTTTTATTTTAAAAAGATATGGATGTGTATTTTACAAGAAGCCAGGAAAGAACTCCAGAAAGAAATAAATGTTATGTTAAAAGATCATTTCCATTACAACTTCGTAAATTATTATCTTCTATATAAGAAATCTTAAAAATGTTTTTCTACAGTTAACCGAGTGGCGATAACTTTATAGTACAGCGCCATCTCTATATTTTAGTTTCAACTGATTATTTCAAGATGGGACCCTTCATAACTGGTGCCGGGGGGTGGTGACATACTTATAGTAGATTGTTCAGCGTCATCGCTATAGATGGGGTTGATTTTAAAATATCTTAAAAATTTTATATAACATTGTCTCCATCCAGTACAAAGGAACACATACACTTCAAAATAGCTATGCATTCTCTTATGCAAAAAGATTGAGTCTAGCACGAGACTGTTTATTATATACCAGAGGCCCCTGCGCGGCTTCGCCTGCTTCTTTTTCATTTAATGTTATTAAAATTTATCTAGGTAAAAACGGTTATTTTAGTGTGGTTATTTTATTCTTGTTTGTGTATACATTTAATAAATCGTAATTTCGTAAAATCGTAATCGTAATTTTAATTGAATTGTTTGTATGAATTTTAGTATTGTGTAAATTATCATATGCACTTGAAAAAATAACGGTTAATTTGAAATACAGATATTTTAATTTTTTTAATAAAAAACGGTCAAATATCAATTTCCAATTATTTTGCAATTTTCAATTACTTTTTGTCGCAAAATCTCAAATAATGCCATATATTGACTTAACTAAAAGATATAGAACGACGAATTTAAATTACCGAATGAAAAAACATACAGACAAACAAATGGACGAACGGACAAATGAAGATATAAAAATATTTACACGTTACACTGTGTCTTCGCAAATATTTTCAATGTACAGATAATATTTTTTTATCTGTTGAAGTATATATGTATATATGTATATACATATATGAACGTTAAATTATTAAATAAAAATATAACAGTAGTTTAAGATATTATTAAAATTAATTTGATTATGATTATTGAGGCCAGTCGTGGGGCAGGGGCACAAAGTGTGCTTTTAAATCGACTGGTTGTGAGTTCGATCCCCATTCGAGAAAATTAAATATTTATTTTCATTTAATTTTCTGGCGTTAAGGCAACAAGCGCGGCGTAGAGATCCGCCACTCAATACGTAATGCCTCTAGAATTCGGCGGAAAGTGGACTACGGAGTGTCTTAACACAACGTGAAGCTAAAAAAATTTTATTTAAAAAACATATATTAATAAGTTTTGACTGAAAAATGTAAAGAAAATAAATCCATTGATAATTTTTTTATAGGATAGTATTTATAGTGTTTTCATAATCTATGCATATAATAAAGTCATATTGGCATTTAGTAATGTAATAGTACCCAATGTTTTTATTTTTAATATTTGTCTGTTTGTCTGTGCCCTTCTTAACCGATTTAAATGCAGTTGCTACTAACTATATTATAAAAAATAAATAAACTATATTATAAAAAATTGTGTAGTTTCAACGGGCAAAGCCGCGAGCGGGTCACTAGTAGACAATAAAAATATGTAACAATTGCTTTATATAAAAACGATAATTGTTAAGTTGGTTGTTAATTGTTATATTATCATTTATTATCTTCTTGTTTTCCCGTATGGGCCAGTATTATTGTGTAATGTGTATTTTTTCTGCGCTCACACGCATTGCCTGTAGAGGTGCCTGTTCAAAGACCAGCTCCCGTCCCCAGGTCCTCGCGGCGCGTCGCTGGCGGGACCGGCCTTCTCGGAGCGGCAGCAGGTGGCCGTGCTGGCGCGCGTCGGGGACAGCGCCGCCATGCGCTGCCGCGTGCTGCGCCTCGCCGACAGAGTGGTAAGGTCCTTCATATATTATATGCCATTAGAACAAGACTGTCTCTTACAAAATATACGTTAAAACTATTCAACGGGGGCTGTGTCTTTTTGAATATATTTTAATACATTTTCTTGGATTTCTGCCATTAACAAAATACATTCAGATTTCGATCTAAACCATGTTTCTATAAATAGTAATTTTTATAATAATAATATATAATAATTTTTACGCTAACAAAGTTAGTTATTGTACGAGCATATTGCATTTTACTTGTGATTCTATATTGCTGTTTAATTTGCGATTACTTCTTATTATATATGAAGACAGCAGAAACTATCTAAACTTAAAATACGGAGCACATTTGGTGGCTGATTCGTGTCACATTCCAAAGGTACAATGTTCTAAATTAGACCGCTTCTAGTTACACGTGAAACTACTAGAACCATCAAAGCTATAGAAGAGTACGACGAAATATGTAGAGTGGCGCCCGACTCTCGACTCTCGACCCACGAGCAACGCTTACTACTAAAAATACGCAATGCCAATGTCACGGGGTCTTTCTCCTCCCTCTTCTCCCTTCCCTCCTCCTCCCTTTCCATTTGCCTCTCGTGCGGATGTCCGCTTATTTATTGTCATACTTCCTCTCTGACACCGACCACAGCCTTTACCAATCAAACTTAACGCTATATCGAGCAATTATTTTTTATATTCTACCGTTATATATTGGTAGTCCATTCGTTCGATTATATTACTTGTATTAAATCAAAATCAGCTTCACGCTGTATCCCGCACACAGCAGGGTAGGAAGAGGGAACCTAGTGTTAAGACACTCCGTTCCCAACTTTCTGCCGAATTCTGGAGGCATTGCGTGAAATGGAAATATAAATTTAAGTAAATATTTCATCTCCTCGAGTGGGGATCGAACCCACAATCAGTCGGTTTTTCAGTCACATTTCGTGCCGCTGCGCCACGACTAGCCTCATACTCATCTATATATATAAAAGGACTTGTGCTGACTGACTGAGGTAAGATGCACGCAGAGCCGTAATCGCTGATGGTAGAAACGTGAAATTTGGGCAGATGTTTATTTTCATATTCTGGACATCCACTAAGAAGGGAATTTGAAAAATGTTAACCCTAAAGGGATGAAATAGGGGTTGAAAGTTTGTATGGATTTTTTTTTTAATCTGAACCGATTTTTATGAAATTTGAAATTCAGACTCTTAAAAATATTTCATTGAATACGTGTTTCATGGTTTTTAAGAATTCACCCCCTAAGGGTTCAAATAAGGGGTTGAAAGTTTATATGGACAAATCTTTAAATTGCCACCGATTTTTATAAAAATTTAAATTCAGACTGTTAAAAATATTTTATTGAACACGTGTTTCGTGGTTTTTTTAGAATACACTCCTAATAAGCGGGCGAAGCCGCGCGCGCCCTCTAGTCTATATATATAAAAGGACTTGTGCTGACTGACTCAGGTAAGACGCACGCAGAGCCGTAACCGCTGATGGTAGAAACGTGAAATTTGGGCAGATGTTTATTTTCATATTCTGGACATCCACTAAGAAAGGATTTTGAAAAATTTTAACCCTAAAGGGATGAAATAGGGGTTGAAAGTTTGTATGGATTTTTTTTTAAATCGGCACTGATTTTTATAAAATTTGAAATTCAGACTCTTAAAAACATTTCATTGAACACGTATTTCATGGTTTTTTAGAATTCACCCCCTAAGAGTGCAAATAAGGGGTTGAAAGTTTGTATGGAAAAATCTTTAAATCACCACCGATTTTTATAAAAAAATTAATTCAGACTGTTAAAAATATTTTATTGAACACGTGTTTCGTGGTTTTTTTAGAATTCACTCCTAATAAGCGGGTGAAGCCGCGCGCGCCCTCTTGCTTTATATATACTTTATACACTTAATTTATTGCTCTATTTCTGATAAAGTTATATTTCATAGTGTATTACAACCTAAAGACTCGAGCCAATCGCGCTCTCAATCCCGATTAGTGAGCGTGCATTGAGAAGTATGTTTGCAACATATTAAATAGTTAGATTTTATTGGCACCACTAGTGCGAGCGACGGCGCGTAGAATAGAAGCAAACACATAGGAACGTGCTCGGTTTTAGTTTCCCGGATGAAAATATCAGAGGTATGACTCGAGAGGAAATAGATGGAATTATAGTGTAGGTCGCTGGTGGCACGCGGCGCTCGCGGGTCCTTGGGGGGCGTCACGCGTCACGCGCTATATGCGGCCCGGAGGAGATGTCGTCGGTCATCGACTCGCTCCCGATATAGCGACACGCGCGCTCCGGAAGTGCCCGCTGCCAGCTCCACCGCTGCTCCACTACAGCCCCACTACAGCTCCACTACTGCTCTACTACTACTACTTGCCGTTACGTCCACATTATGTTTATTAATATCTTCGCATAAATGTGCTGCTTCCTCATTTTGTTATTGGGTGATAATATCAGGTGTAGTTTATGTTCGTTTCTAAATAAAACTTCTACGATTTATATTTTGTTTTAAATATTTTTCTGTAGAGTTTTTACGAATTTCCTATAGATATAAAAAACAATAAACGTTTAATTGATGAACGAGGAAAGAAAAATAAATGTTTAACATACTACCTATATAGAATATGGAGTTAAGCGATGCATTACTGATTTAGATGTCAACCTACCTATACCAGGTATAAATATACATTACACAATTCATAAATACAGTAATTTTCAATTTATTACCAGGTATCGTGGGTTAGATCGAGTGACCTTCAAATCCTGACGCACGCGGGCTACGTGTTCACGGCGGATTCACGTGTCTCGTGCTCGGAGGCGCCGGCAGGGCCCGAGGTCACAGAGGGCGCAGAGGCCACAGAGGAGCCCTACGACGTGCTGACGTCACGCGACGAGGGCTGGCAGCGCGCGGGCTCCGTGCACACACTGCGCATAGAGCGCCTGCGGGAGGCTGATTCCGGAAGATACGAGTGTCAGATCAACACTGAGCCGAAGCTTAGCTTGTTTTTCAACTTGACTGTTGTAGGTAAGTCGTTTTAATGCTCCTATGCTATATGCGCATATAGCTTAGGAGGAGCTTATATATTAGCCAAAAAGTATATACCTACTTAGCGCTTATAGCTTAGCGTATTTGTCTTCTGATATTTGGTATATGGCTTGAAATCTAGAAATTCTTTGTTATATAATACACATATACTTCATTACTTTAACATTTCCAATTTTAAGGATATTCACGGCCCAGTGGTATAACATGTGACTAAACAGTGTTGCAGGTTCAATTATATTTATAAATGCTTACCAATCTCCTGGTAAGACCAGGGCACCGTTAAGCTGCTTTAATCAACACACAATATATCGAAATCTAACCACTACGATAATATCTAAACATAACATATATCTAAACATGATCCATAATTATTTTATGAAAAATACCATAAATGATGAATGAAAACTGAAACTTACCGTTTAAAGTCGTTAGTTTAATAAAAGATACGGCAATCAGTGCCGTGATAGCATCGCTTACACCTCACCGCCTCACCAAGTACAGCAGTACCTACAGCTACTACTGTACCTGCAGCAGTCAGCACTACGAGTACGTGCAAGAAGCATTGCCACTTGAAATTCAAATGAATCGCTTGATAAGCTCAGAGACGTCGGCATGGATTCGAATAGCGATCTATTTAAATATATGCGCGTCTCGACCGTACAGCTGTCTTTGATATTAAATTTAGGAAAATAAGTAGTTTTGATGCTAAATGTGATAACTCAGTTATCACATTGAGTATTATTATGAATTGAGTTATTCCTGGGAGCATTTCGCTTTGCACCTGTCTTTTGACGGACAGAGACAAGTCCAATTCGCCCCTGGCTACTCAGTTATAGTGAAGCCTGTATTAAAAGTAAATATTGATGTTGTAGTTATCCGTAGTCGAGGTGCCGGTGCCGACCGCGGCGGTGCGCACTGGGCGACGGCGGACTTGTAGATCTTTGCAATCAAAGAATTGCACTAATTGAAAGTACTTAGTGCAACAGGCAAAATATGCTATATTGCCACCTGTGTCGTCATTTTTAGAGTTCTGTATCTTTAATGATGAAAGGAATTCTTATAAAATCACTTTGCTGTCCGTCCGTTTGTCTGTCTGTCAAGAGGCTTTATCTTAGGAACGCTTAGAGATATCGAGATAAAATTCAAACTATGTTCTTAGATCTACGGCCCCATGATTTTCTGACAAAAAATTATATTACTACATTTACTTAAAAAAAGATATGGCCGTTATATCGCAAATAATCCATATTTCGACAATATCATCGAAATTCATAGGGTACTTTCAGTCAATCTAGAATTATGAAATTTGGCAGCTAGCATATACAGGTAGTACTAGTTCAGGAAAAATCTGAAAGCTATACATTTCTGGTTAAATCCTAAAAAAATAGTAGCCTTAACAGGGGGCAAAATTTGGTATTAAAGCCGCTAGTAGAAAAAGCTCTGGCTAAGCTAAGTCTGAATTTCAGAAAAAGCTCGAGAACTCTTGTACGGTACGACTTGTACGGAAAGAGCCGAATTTTTTGGAAAAAAAATAAAGCTTATTATTAAGTAAATGCTGATGTCAGCCGTATGTCCCTGTAGCAGAGGCGGCGCTGCCGACGGTGGCGGTGCGCGCGCTGGGCGAGGGCGGCGCGGTGTGGGGCGCGGCGGGCGGCGCGGCGCGGCTGGCCTGCGAGGCGCGCTATGAGCCCGCGCCCGCGCCCGAGCTGCGGCCCGCGCTGCCGCCGCTGCGCATACGGTGGACGCACGAGGGGGAGACGCTGGACCCACAGGTACCTTCTTGCCCATACGATTTTGTATTCTTATCATCAATTTTAATATTGATACGTAGGAAAATAATGTTGATCATAAGAACATATTTTCTTTTTTCTGACATATAGTCAATAATGACTAGACTCTTTTAAACGATAATGTAAAATAAACTTAACATTTGAATATTATTTTTCATTGTTTCACACGCTATCCCACATATTTTTCACTTTTCGCCTAAATTGTCGAAACATTGCTTATTATATCTCATTGAAAATGAAAATACTCATCCGAGTGGGAATCAACACTGCAGCCGTCGATCAAACTGTCCCATTACGCCACATGGCCACAACATATTATCGTAATGCACAGTATACAATATAGAGTCCCCGGGGCGGCATCTCCCTGGACACGGAGCGGTGGGAGGCGCGCGCAGTGTCGCGGCTCACGCTGGCGGCGCTGAGCGCGCGTGACGCCGGCCGCTATCTGTGCGCCGCCGCTGGGCACAGCGCCGCGCTGCGACTGCGCATACAGGGACTCGAGGACGACTACCAGATAGTAGGTGAGTAATACACAATGCTAATGCACGCGTGATGCTCATGGGTTTCATTCACATAATATCACCTGCTATTGATAATTAGATATCAAAATTAAGTTCTGGATGTGGTTAAAATATCACAATACGAAATCAAAGATTTCTTTATTATTAGATTTAATAGTCAAATCAGGTAAACTAGCTATAGTTAACATAGATAAACTTTGAGTAGAAGCTGAAGCAGCACTTAACATATCAGCAACGATTTGGAAACCGGCAACCGTCACTTAAAGATAAGTGGACATATAGCTTAAAATGCAAAATTAAAAGAAAAAAAATGACGAAGAAAGACGTGTATATGGATAGACAATAGACAAAACGGCTGAGATTAAGATAACAATAAGAAGTATTTGAACTATTTGAAGTCGACCTCATTCAGATTTGATCGCGACCTCCTTACACTCACTTGTAGACCGTTGGACACGCACATACTTGCAGATTCTTTGTGGACACTATCGTGTGTATATCTTTTTGTGAAAATGTTATATTTATTTACATTTGCTGCCATCATCTGTCACGGATGAAAACTATTTTCTTATTCTTAATTACTAAGCATCTTGATTCTAGATGACTATGAAATTTATTTAAAAGTAGTTAAAAAATATATGTACTGCGTTATGTGTGTTTAAAAGTCAAAAATCTGTCCTACCCTCGTTCCTTAAGTGAGTTAATCGGTATAATATAGAATATATTATATTCAGGTTTATTTCATATAAAAATATTTATATTAATTATAAATATTATTTAGTTATTGAAATTATCAAAAACACAGCTACATAAGTTGATAATATCGGACCAACCCGCCTTAAGTTACTTTATGTTTGTCTGATATTATCAAGGAATATTAATTGTATCGTATATGTTTTGAAAGAAAAAAAAGAAAATTATATTAAAAATATATATTTATAAAACTGTAACAAAATATTTTCATACTCTGTACTAGAATGGCAGAATACTCTACACACTAGATGACTTGTATTGTATCTAATGAACACTCCGCCAGTAGTTCGAGTCACTTCGAATAATAAAATGAGGAGAAATTAAACCCTGAAGGTCACACAAATAATTTATTTAGTTTATTGTGTTTCCTCATTCATTCGTTTTGTTCGTCGCTGGCACATTAACAAATAGGTATCTACTGTAAAACATTTTTGTGTAATTTGCCAAAGAATTTCGTAACTATGAAGCTTGTCGGCTTTTTAGAACCAACACGTGGGCTGAGTCTTGCTTTAAACTAGGGTGCGCAATGAACTGATTAAATTGACTATCGTAAGGTTACGTTTAGAAATAATGTATTATTTTTAAGAAAGTAGTAGATAAACATTTTCCGACGTTCGGCGGAGGGGAGGTAGTGTTAACGTACTCTATTACTCACTTTCGGTTTAATTTTCGAGACATTCCCTATTTGATGGCAGTTACTAAAGCGAGGATATAAAAAAAAATGATTCCGTCGAGTCGAAATTGACCCCAGAACCGTCGTGTCCAGACGCTGTGCAGCTGCACTACAATGATCTCTTGAACGAGTAAAAAGATTCACACTTAAATGGTTTTATTTATATTTAAATGAATATATAAGTATTTCATGTATCACAGAAGAAGAAGGTGAGATGGAGCGCATGCAGCGCGACCAGGCGGTGGCGCGAGTGAGCGCGGCGACGCGGCACTCCTGGGCTGCCCTCCCGCTGCTGCTGCTGCTCGCGCTCGCCGCCACGTGACACCTGCCTGCCGTGTAGTGCCGTGTAGTGCCGTGTAGTACCGTGTAGTGCCGTGTAGTGCCGGGTAGTACCGTGTAGTACCGTGTGGTAGCCGAATCTTGTACATATACTATAGATGTAAATATATAAGTAGTACATATAATGTGTCTTGTTTCATTTTTTAGACATCTATACTACATCAAGTTTGGTTTTTAAAAAAAAACACATAGAATCTTCATCTAATTAAAAAAAAGTAACTTGAAAAGTTTCCAATCTTTGATAATTACTATAAAATTTGATCAGGTTTTGTGTGCATTTTATTTTCATCTTATTTAATTTTTTTTAGACGGGTTGTGTCCGATGCTTTTCAACCCTTACAAAGTTTGTAGAGGGAACCTAGTCTCAAGATTTCCGAGAGCTCACGCGTTGAGTGACTCAACTTAACGCGTCTAGTCTTCTTACTAACTAATAATTAATTCATTCGAATAGTAATAGAACCCACAACCGTTGCGTTTCAGCCAGAGACTAGCCAACTGCCAATTGTAGCTTATTCATAGATGACATGATGGACGCGCACGCCGCGTGCAGTGCGCGCTCAGAGGCAGCGCGCTGGTGCGGGCCTCGCTACTAGCTCCTAGCTCCGGTTATAGCCTAGGCATCAGACCGCTACTATGACGACTATTTCCCAATCAACGTGGACGATAATAGAAAGTATTATCGTGACTGTTCTATTGTTACACTACGAGTTACGAACTATGTTTTAAATTAAATCAAATTAATTAAATCAGCTTCACGCTGTATCCCGCACACAACAGGGTGGGCAGGGTAGGCAGGGTAGTGTTAAGACACTTCGTTCCTCACTTTCCGCCGTATTGTGGAGGCATTGTGTGTTGAGTGGTGGAACTCAACGGCGCGCTTTTTGCCTCCACACCAGAGCGGAGAAATGGAAATATAAATTTTTAATAAATATTTCATTTCATCGAGTGAGACTCACAGCCAGTTCTGCATGCTGGATCCCAAAATTCAAAATTATTTTACAATTTAAATGTCCTCCCGAATCTTATGTGTTTACAGGTGAGGCTGTTGCTTTATTAGAAGCAATCCTGTGTACACGTTCCCATGACTTTAGACAGACGGTTATTTTCACTGACTCACTAAGCTGCTTAATGGCGTTAAGAGGTAACCCATTTCATAGCAAATTAAGGTCTTCAATTGTTTTAAGGATTCGCGAAGAATTGTACTCATGTTATCTAAAGGGTTTAGATATTACTTTAGCTTGGATTCCAGGGCATTCTGGAATTAGTGGGAACGAATCTGCAGACTCCTGCGCTAAATTAGCTATACAGTGTGGCACTTTAGATCATTTTTCAAATTCGGCCCAGGATTTGTTGTCCCTTGCATCTACTCATCTGGACGATTCCTGGAGAAAACTCTGGGAAAGATCAAGGCTTCTGAAAGGTAAGTACTATGCTTCTATCCAACATTCTATCCCAAGGCGACCTTGGTTTTATACTCAAAAATTTACTGAACGGAGAATTATAACAACAATTTGTCGCTTACGTTTAGGGCATGCTTGTACACCTGTTCATCTGGCTAAGATCAGGGTCAGGGACCATTCTCTGTGTGAATGTGGCCTTGACGACGGTTCCCCTTCTCACATCCTTTTCTCTTGTCCTAAATTGATCCGTCCCTTATATGATATCCTTCCTCATAAAGTTCCCCGCCCCCTTAATGTTCAGTGTTTGTTAATGTTTGTGTTCAGTCCACTTTGTAAATTTTTATGTAAATATATTAAGAATAACAAAATTAAACTATAAAGTAACATCGATGTAAAATAATAGGTATTACTAACCCTCTATATTTATATATTGTATATATATTTTTGTCTTGTTATAGGTGAAGGCAGTATTTTACTGGGAACTCTTTGAAACATGCATTTTTCTGTTATGTAATATTATCTTTTTTTTACCGTACGTTCCTCTTTCGTGTGTTCTCCATTCAACGTGACATTGGCGAAGTGATTTTGTGCTCAACTGGCACGCTCGGAACGCCATATTAAAAGAAACGAAACCAAACCAAACCTCACAGCCAGTTGCGCTTACAGTCTTACATTTTATGCTTGTCTATTTTAAATGTTTTAATTCTTATGTATTATACTCGTTACATTAAAAATAAAAATAATATTCATTATATTTTGCAAAAAGTTATTATATTATTATATTTGAAACTAGCGGCTCGCCCACGGCTTCGCCCGCTTAAAATACATGATTACTGATTTAATAAGCACAATTGATTGACAACTATAATGACTTCTAATATGATTTTTTATACGACATTATCGTCAAAGAATTTTTGATAGGAGTTTTTGAGATTTGATTGAGTAGGTACACGGCGAGTACCCGCGCTAAGTATAGTGCAGGCATCTAGAATAGGCGCGCTATTAGTAGACGTGTAACGTGTTGGTTTGTTTGTAACGATACGAACTCTCACACGTCCGCAACCCGACATTTTTACATGAATACATATATATGTGTTCTCAATCTTAAATAACTTTACGTATAATTTTGATATTAGTATGTATTTATCTAGCAAAATAGGTAAGAGAATATTGCAAAGACTAGAATGCGTAAAGATAAAAGATTTTCTTTTTATTGTAATGTTTTTTAATTAAACATTTTAAAAATTTATCCCCGTGGCCCCCTGGCACAGCGTTTGACTGTAAACATGATGGTTGTGGGGCGATCTTCAAGGCAATCAATTATTTTCATTTGCTCGCCTTGGTTAGAAGACAAATCGCGATGTTAAGTTCCACAACTTAACACGAAATGTCTCGCAAAATGGGTGGAAAAAGGAAACGGAGTGCTACCTTAACTCTAGGTTCCCTCTGTTTGCTCTGCTATGCGCGGGATTTAGTGATAAGCTGAATAATAATAAATACGTTTAGATATCAATTGCTTTTTGTAATGAAATATTTGATATAATACATCACATCATTCACGCTACTAATAACACATTCTATTTCGTATGTCAATAGGAACTCGTTTAGAAAAACTGCTTTGAACCGAACACATAGTAACACGTACCTACAGTAGGTGTCCGTAAATAACTCGGAATTGGACAGTTTCGTCAATTGTACGCGACAGAGACTGTCCGTCCTCGCAGAGCTGCAACGCAGAGCTACGACGCAGATGTCGGCTAGATGCCTTCGGATGAAGCTTTTTTCAAAACAAACGTTTCTAAAATCGAGGTTAATTTGTTTCCATTTAGGTCTTGATGCCATCACGGACGACTCACAAGATAGTGGCCGCGTTGTCTTATTATTTTAAAAGTTTTATTGGTAACCAAAGTAGAATATAATTTATTTATATTTGTTTATTTTTTTCTCGTATACCATTCTATATATATATGTAAATTAAATATTTTTATTTCTCTGCTCAGATAGACAAAGTGCGACGTTGGGTACCGCTAGTTAGCATTCAATATCTCGAGAGTTGAATGGAAACTGAGACATATTATGCCTTGCATGCAACTAAAAAATACTTTCTTGGCCTGCATTTTAAAATAAGGGCACCAGATCAATAAGTTGTTGATCGTAACGGACGGGCTACTTGACTAATTAATAATGATGAACGGTGCTGACTGCGGAGATGGCGCGCCAGTTGGCAGTGCGCGGTGTGCTGTCACATAACGACCAAAGCTGAGGCGCGCCTTCTAAATATAATAACAAAACTTCACAATTGTCATATGATGCCACTATTTGCTATAGATAAAGGTGCAAATGCTCTCGTCAAATCACTCATATTATGTACAATATAAATTACTTTATTATATAATAACTTGAGGCCGGTCGTGGCGCAGCGGCACGAGGTGTGACTGCAAAACCGACTGGTTCTGGGTTCGATTCCCACTCGAGGAGATGAAATATTTACTTAAGTTTATATTTCCATTTTCTTCGCTCTGGTGTCGAGGTTAAGCGCGGCGTTGAGTTCTGCCCCTCAACACGCAATGCCTCCAGAATTCGGCAGAAAGTGGGGAACGGAGTGTCTTAACACTAGGTTCCCTCTGCCTACCCTGCTGTGTGCGGGATACAGCGTGAAGCTATATATAATAACTTAATAAAATTTTCTTGCATATGAGCTCTATTTGCGTTTTATAACACAACGTGCACGTGGTGGTATTCTAATTTGTTCTAAACTGAGGGGACCTAGTAGTGCCTTAATATGACAATGAAATACGATAAGCGCCAGTGCGATAGTCCGACAAAAATAATAAATATTTTTTATAGATAAAATTTAAATATCTGTTTGCTATTTCCACATAACTGTGTTTTTGCAAGTGCATGTGGTTATTTACATGATATTTAAATTTTACATATTTCTTGATCTTGACTTTTAGTGATCGATAGCGAATTATGGAGCAACGCATAGGCTACTTTTTATCCCGGTATTTCTAAGAAATTGAAAAAAACTAAGTAATCTACTATTCGAATAAGCGAAAAACCAAAGAAAAATATAAATAAATAATAAACAGCAAATAACCACATACAATTACCAGTAGATCGAAAATGTATGACAATTTACAAAACCGTCATCGTCGTTTGTCCGTTCGAGTCGGTCATACCGTGCTTGACCCGCTAGCTCATTTTGAATCAGTGATATTTCCTTAAGTATTTATTACAATGATGGACAGTAAAATATAATTTTAATTTAGATAAAATGTAAAAGGTTGTTAAATTTATTTTGATAAGGATGAATATTAAATTACAGAAAATGTATTAAGTATAATTCAATAAATTTGAACTTAAATTAAATATATTAAAATGGTTTCTGTGGCTCTATCTTCGGAGATAAACAAATACTATAACGGACTTTTTATTAGATTCTTTTAAAGAATAATATTTTTATAAAACATTGGTTTTATGTGTCTCTTAAGGTTGAGTCAGCGCCCGCCATGTAAGACTTCAGGAAACCCATTTTGGGCGACCTTTCTTTTTAAAACAACAAAAATCCTTGTTGCTTAGCGACGATTGTTATTAACATGGCAGATTGCATGTCAAAATGAAAGATACTTTAATATATTAGTATTTATCGAGAATATCACAAATACGAGAAAAAAAGTATCCTACATCCATTCCAAGACCCTCAAGTATCTCTGTATGAAATTTTATGTCAATCAGATCAGCAGTTTGGCCGTGATTGCGTCACTGACACAGACAGAAAGAGTTACTTTCGAATTTGTGATATAGGTATGGATGAATACTATTTATGGTCATACCTAGTGTCCTTTTGATGTACGGAAACTTAAAAAGAAAATATAATAACAAAGATATTTTGGTACAGTTTTATTTGTGACAGAGATAAGAGAGCTTGTACGATGCAAGAGCACGCAATAGCAAGTCACGACTCACTGATAGATCGTTTGCAAATTAGCGACTTCTCTTCACTTTTTGCCGTAACCGGTTCAATCTAAGTCGAGGCAATTATATTTGAGAGAGTCACGGTGACGGCGCGTTACGAGAGCAAAGTATTAAATCTGTTATTAAAGTCTTACCCGTCAATTATGTAAATAAAAAGTAATAGAAATAGTTAACTTTATTTATTCTTATATTTTTTATATATGTACTAGCGACCCGCTCGCGGCTTCGCCCGCTACCTTTTAACTACTGAATTATTCATACAATGTACCTATGTTTGCAAAGCACTTAAGATTACTAATATGAAAATTATTGAAACCTTAATGCAACCCACATTTTCGTAGCTGCAATAAGGATGTTCCAATTGTTTAAAAAAACACACACCTGAACAAATGACACAAACAACAGAAAACTTAAACGAAAGAAATTATAAACAACAGACTACCTACTATTCTTTTACCCAAAAATACTTAAACGAAAGATGTAACCAACAATGCCGCGACAAAATACATTATAATTATTGGATAACTCCAAAATACGTGCAATCGCTTCTAAATTTACTTTGCTATAGAGCCAGGCACAGAATTGAAGCATTCTCTCGTCCATTTCCGTAGTAGCTCCGAACGACACCTGGGCGTTGGTTCCATGGCCGTGGTCTCAAGCGATAATCTGCTCTAGAGCAGACACAGAGAGAGGCGTGCGGGACGGGATTGGAAAGATTATCAAATGCCATCTAGGCGGTCAACTCAACTTTAACGACCAAGGATCAATGCAAGGCTCATTAGTCGCATTTGGAGGAGGATAGAAAATCCCTCGGAAGTCATCTGACGTCTGACCTCGGGCGGTCGGATATGCCACGGAGTGCTGCTCCTTAGGTGCAGGTGACCCGATACATTGGCGCAGCGGAATGCGTTGGACGCGAGACGACCAATGTGTACCTCCAGGCTTTCTATTTTTAGGTTGCGGTGATGCGTGGTGTTTCTCACGTAGTATGGCGCCTGCGTCACTCGACAGGTCACACTGAGGATGAGGTTCTGGACTACCTGCAGAATTTCTCTTTGAGTGATACTCGCTAGGGCGATGTGATATCATTAGTGTATAGTGCGTAGAGAGCAGGTGACAAAATGCTGCCCTGGGGAACAACGGCAGCGATCGAGTCGCTGCTATACCTCGAACTCTTAACTCTCAAGCAAAATGTCCTGTCAATCCGGGAAAATCTAGGCGGGTGCGGCGGATCCATTTTTATAAGCAAAATGTCGAGCGCGCGGGGGGAAGCGTGGAGGTCGGCAAGCCGTTACACAGCAAGAATTTTTTAGTATCGTAATTTCAAATCTGTGCTACTAATCAACATTTTGATCTACATTAAATGGCCAAGATAACTAATATACTTATTTATACACTGAGAGTAAGGGATAACATGAGTCGATATAGCTTTTCTCTAAAACTATTTGTAATTTCGAAATATTGTAAAAAGAACACATCCCTCTCAATAAGTAAATATATTTAAATAACTATCTAATTTCCGTCTCATATACGCTTTCATTACTAAGATTTAAACGACTTTTATTTGCATTTCTTTTTCTACGACCTATATTTGAACGACTTTGTCGTGGTATAATTAAATTAAAAACATTTCCTATGTTTAAAAGGTAAAGAAAATAATAAAAGAACAGAAGAAGAGTAAACAAAATAAACAACAGGATACTTAAACGCAAGAAATGATAAACAAAAGCCTACCTACTGTTCTCTTAAACTAAAATACTTATACGGAAGAAATTATGAACAAAAGACTACCTACTATTCTATTAATCAAAATAGACGAAACCAAATATATTAAACTCCAATTATCCAATACGTACAATCGCATCTACATCTACTTTTCTACAGTACAGAGGCAGGCGGGCGCGGCGGACGCGTCGCGGGGCGCGGGGGGACGCATGGCGTGTGGCGAGCCGTTTCAAAGCAAGGATTTTTTGATATTGTAACAACTTCTAAAGTACTTATTAAAATGAATAACAGTAAAAGACAGTTTTGATCACCATTAAATGGCCAACGTAACTAATATATTTATTTATATGCTGAGAGTAAGGTAATAAATAAAACTTGCGCCAAAACTGCGGTTTATAGCCGGCGTGATGTGTCAACAATTAAATGCGTTTTTCTCTAAAACTATTCGTAACTTCAAATTAGTGTAAAGAGCAAATTTTATCTTCGTTTAACGTAGAAAATTAATAAAGTATTTAAAAGGATAAGGATTGATACCATTATGGACAAACATCCCTCACAATAAAAAATATATTCAAATTACTATTTTTAGACAGAAATATGCTCACTGTATGTTGTCCTTAGAAGATACGAATATGCTGTCGCTGACTTTTTTGTAGATCTTATTAAGAGAAATAATACTCTAGTACATTGTTTTCATGTAGGACTTACCATTAAAACAGCGCATGCGTGAAAGTGTCTGAACGGGTAGGACTTTATACACATTTATCATATTTATGTCAAATTACAATAAAATATACATATAATAAACCATATATAATCCTTCCCTGAGAAATACTCTACATAATGGTGAAAACCGCATCAAAATCCGTTTTGTGGTTTAGAAGAAGATAACGTAGAAAGGCCAGACAGAGAAAAAAATCGTTCTTATTTTATAATATATAGAGATAGAGATGCTTCATCTTCATTTATCCGTTTGATTCAAATACTGACACTGTAGGCGATATTTATTTATCGTTCAGCACGTATGCTCGTAGTTGTATATAAAGTAGTATTCGTTATCATGTACCTAGACTTAGAGTATAAACAATAAATAATATGACTCAATGTTGGTGCCCACTATCTTGCAGGTACTTATCGTAATTACTAAGTGATATTTTTTTGCTATCGTTTTGTTTATATTCTTTGTTTTGAAGCATTTTTGTAAATTTTATTATTTAAACATACACTTGCCATTCAATCTTTATTTACTTTTTTCCTTAATCTCGTAACATCAATATTTTCATTAATTTTTTTTATTTTTAATATGATATACTTCTATAAATAAAAAAACAGTGTTATTTGAGAAAATAAAAATAAAAATTGCAATTTAAATAGCTATAGGTAAGTGTCACGGCAATTGTGTACTTAGTTCTAACTAGACAAATGTCAATGTCAAAACTAATATTGACAGCACGAAACGAAATGAAAAAATAGAAAAAATAAATAGACATTTGGCTCTAAGTACATGGGAAGCAAAAGGTGCGTATTTAATTACCCGATTGCAAAGGAAGTGTTATTTAGCGATGTATGTACATACATTTCGAGTAATTTGCTAATGTATTTGTATTCCGCTATAACACGGGCACTGGAAGAGAGCCCATCTTTATACTCATACAGCACAGGAGCACAGTGTAAATTGTTTTTATTTTCTTAAAAATAAAATGGCGCTATTCAGAAAGTTAGTGTTGTAGCTTAAACACCGCTTTATTATTAGTGGGTAATATCGCTTCGCCTCATTTTTTTGCCTTTAGGTAAATAAAAATATTTTAATTGAACGAAAAGAAAAAAAAACATTAAATGTGAAAAAAATAAAAGAAAAAAAAATTGAAAAGGAACGGAGGGTCTTAGCGGTGAAAGGCATGAAGCGGCTTTAAAATATTTAGATATGGAAGTACTTATATATATCTTTCATGAGGTTTAATAAACATAAGGCAAACACGTTTTGTTTATTTCTTTTTAAGAATTTACTCGTTAATATACACATGGGTCTGTTGACTGTATACTGTACGGTTGTGTACTGTAGGTAACAAATCTTAAACCAAAGTAAATTCTCCTAGCCAGTGACAGCGCGGGCTTGATTCTTGTAAATATCTGATACCAGCTGCTATGATGATAGCTATTTGTTTTTTAAACTGTTTGCGATAAGATAAACTACAATTCATGAAATGACACGAGTCAAAGTAATTGGTTTTCGATACATTTCCACGTGAGTTCCTTCAGTTGGAGGCAGGTATTCCTGTTCCGGTACGACGAGGGCGGCGGAGGCGGCAGGCGGGAGGAGTGCATAAGTGATTATATTTGGTTCCTTTGTCACACAACTCCTTTTGACAAACGCAAATGCACGACACACTGGGGACGTGCAGCTTGTGGAGCACCTCACCTACCCACCTACGTATCCACGCAAGTACTTATGGTTCTTTTGTTTGAAGAATCTCAATATTGTAGGGTCTTGAAATATTAATAAATTATTATTTTAAAATACATATTTAAGTAACATAAAAATATATATTATAGTTGATATTAATAGTTAATTGATAATTTAAATTATCTTGATAGAATGACAGCTTGATAGATTAAAGGCCAGTCGTGGCGCAGGGGCACAAAATGTGGCTGTCAAACTGACCGGCTGTAGGTTCGATCCCCATATGAGGAGATGAAATATTTACTTAAAGGAGACTGAAACTATTCCATATATTTTTGAGCCCAGAATGCAAAGAGATGAAAAAGGTATGATTTAATATATTTAGGTACGTCATTCCCTCCCTGAACACTATATAAATTTTGGCAATCTGCGAGATTTGATAAAAGTGAGGTTAAGTTCGCAGCACAATTTCTTGAACATCAACTTCTATAAAATATGTGAATACTGAGTTGTTTAAGCATTCATGTTTATTATTTATAAATAAAACACATTTTAATGAATATTTTATTCTTCTTCTATTATTATTAAAATGTCAGTTTCAGTTTCAGTCTCCTTATATTTCTATTTCTTTGCTCTGGTGTCGAGGCAAAGCGAGGCGTTGAGTTCTGCCACTCACCACGCAATGCCTCCTGAATTTGGCAGAAAGTGGGGAACGGAGTGCCTTGACACTTACTAGGTTCCCTCTGCCTACCCTGCTGTGTGCGGGATACAGCGTGAAGCTGAAAAAAACCTTAATTTGGTTTGATTTTGTTATTAAAATTAATATAAGAGTATAATCGTAAAATTAAAATAAGAATTAAATAATTTTAACTTTATATAAATTCTGAAAATACCTAATCTAAGATTTTTTATTGATACTCGTTATTCTGTTGCAAAATTTTGAGCGTGAGATTGAAATTATAAAAGAAAAAATCTTTGTCTAATAATCATACTTAAGTTCTATCATTCGGTTCTATCATCACGTCACGTCACGTAAAAACTAAAAATAGAGCCCACGACCATTACCTCGTCGTTCATTGTGACGAAATGATAACGATATCTTATCACAAGGTAGTAAACACACTCACACTACTGTAGTACCTACTTTGCTATCTGTTATTAGCTCTTATCCGTTGTGAGGTGATCATTTCGCCACAACGTCGTATTATTGCACAGATCAAGTAAGTCAATAATATGTTTATAATATATCAAAGTCCGATGCGGGTCGGAATATTCTGCGGTAGTGATTAGCTCCAGGTTAAATATAATTCCTAATTCAAGGACAATCACCCACCACATATTATTAACTAGGGCCGCGCTCGTGGCTTCGCCCGGTACAACTACACAATTATTTATTTAATAATTTTAATTACTTTCGTGACCTAATACTATAGAATAACATAATCTTTTTAAGACAATATCCATAGCTAAAGTTTCAGTCAATTTAATAAAACGCTAATATTGTAACAATATTGTCGCATCCAATTCTACAAAATGCAATAGTGAAAATTGCATTCATATCGGTTCAGCCATTTTTTATAAGATAAGGGTGAAAAAAAAAGTGCGAGTCAGACTCATCCACCATGGCATCCGTACCAATTTTAGAATGGTAGGTCAACTGGATACTGTGGACCTAATAAAAGTTGCGTAAGCCCCTCTTAAGTTTGCGGGCATATGCACTCATTTTGTATGAAATTTAGTACAAATATAAGTTTGTAGTTTTTTTTCTATGAAATACAATAAAATTAAATTTTCAATTTTCGCAATTCTTTCCTTTATCTGTGCTATGCTAAGACGTTGCTTCGTATCAAATTTCGAGATTCTGTGTTTACGCGAAATATCCTGTAGATATTGATTCTCTTGCGAGTTTCGAGAATTTGCTGAAATTTGCTGCATTTTTTGATTGCGTTTAATATTTTTTCTTACATATCCTTCATATACAGACGTTCATATAAGTGATTTTATAAGTATAGATAATAAATATTTTGTTCAAAATATAAATGAACTATTATTATAAGAATACTGTATGTTTATGTTCTCACATGTTATGTCTGTGGCGACAGAGATGAGCACTAGATATAATTAATTGAAATAGTTGAACTGTAAAATTAAAATATGATTATTCAATATGTTATAATGTATATGTTTAAATAATTTATTTCTAATATTTTCATTTCCTTGCCCGGTAACAAGGCATACGCAGCAGCAGTTGAGTGCAGCGTTGAGTTCCGCTAACTCAACGCTTAATGCCTCGAAGTGCAGAATGAAGTGTCTTATCTATTAGTTCACTCTGCCTGCTTTGCTACTTCAGTAATATAGTGTCATATTGACAAAAATCCTTAATAATTAACAATATCTAAGGAGGTAAATGATGAAATTTGGCCAGTGTGTTTCTACCATATACGGGATACTGCGTGAAGCCAAGAGAAAAAAATAATGCAGATAATATACTGGCATCCATGAAATAATAATAATTATTAATAGTTTGAGGCTAAAACGACGAACAACGTTTAGCCCACTACAAGTCAATGGCATTTTTGGCATGTAAACAGTATGTAATTATAGAACTAGAAAATATATATTGAGTAGTAAAAAATTGTGACATAGTAGATATGACACGAGGTACGAGGGTGCCAGGTGGCAAAAAGCCAACGGCACGCGGTGTTCCCAGGCGGTCACCCATCCAAGTACTGACCGCGCCCGACGTTGCTTAACTTCGGTGATCGGACGAGAACCGGTGTGTTCAACGTGGTATGGACGTTGGCGACAGGTGATCTTTATATAAAGAATGTACAATACGCTCGACGAGTCGTGGCCGGCCTGAAGATAGATGTAGATGGTCACTGCTGCATCAAATTTAAATGTTAGGATTTCAGTGAGGCTACGGCTCATCGACAATATGAAAAGCAAAAAAAGTGAAAATATCTTAATCATACTCCCTTTTTTGCGGTAGCAGCGTAGGATGAAAAAACGATTAACTTAAATACTTTTTTTGAAATTAACTTATAACGTAACACTTACTCGATTTGATTTTAACATACAATGTTTATTTATTTATTTATTTATTTATTTATAGAACACCAACACAGCTTACACTAACAAGATTAGAAAATACAGAATACAAAACTTAATACGAAATACTAAGTGCAGCCACAATTATAGGTGTTGACGGCATGCTAGTTTTACACCTACAATATAAATATTATATTAAAATATATATGTAAAGTTATATAAAAATAATATATAAAAGCTAATTGCAAATACACAACATCAAAAGTTAAAAAAAAGAACAATAATAACAACGAATTAATGAGCAGACATGGTTACTTAGATCTCAAGGACTTTAATATTTTATCACGAAATAATGGCCGTTTATCAAAGAAAATGTCAATGTCTACCTTTTTGGATATACTATTAAAACAATGTAAACATAAATTAAAACAATGGATGATAAAAGTTGTGTGGGAACAAATTAAATAAACAAATTTATAATGTCAATTTAAAAATAAAAAATAAAAATATTCTCTCCGGCGGGGAATCGAACCCCGGTCTCCCGCGTGACAGGCGGGGATACTTACCACTATACTACCGAAGATTGTGACAGTGTGTTCGAAATACCTAAACATAATAATATTCTTCGAGCTTTTGTAACTAAAAAAAATATAAATATTTTTTAAAAAACGTAGTTGCGAAATAGAAATTTCTATTTCGCAACTACGTTTTTTGAATAATAATTTAACTTACAAACGTTTTCTTCAATTTAATAAACATCGAAACAAAATTGTAGACATTGAATAATTAAGTATCAGTTTAAGAGTCTTCATCTACATGTTTTAATGAAGATGAAGACTCTTACTCTGAAGAACCATACATAAATATTTAGTGCAATTCGAAGCCCCTAATGTTGGCAACACGATTCTTATTCATTTACTACTACTTATTTATTAGCGATCGTATAAAAGACCGCACGGATATTGTACGGGCAGTCTTGGCTCTGGTGTGGCTCGGAGCACTACTCGTGCTCTGCCACTGACTAACCTCGACTATTCGGATAATTGATTATTTAGTTAATCGATTATTATCGTAATTATGAATGTGGTTAACACCTATTTGTAATTACATTGGGCTGGAGCAGTGAAGGCGAGTGTTTGTTACAGTAAAGGGTACCCTGAAGCCTACACCTGTGGTCGCAAGTCCCAGGCACTGCTCCGAGCTTCTGAGTGTTTGTACATGTGTCATGTGTTCACATATGATTAGAACCAAAGGCCAGGACATGGCCGAGGCTCTACTCGTTTATTATTTACGCCCACCGTCGACATCAGAAGTGGGATGGACCAAGCAGGTTCATCCTCTCACGCTGAAGGAAGAAACATACCAAGGAATTCGGAGACACTCTTGGCATTGGCTAATATTCTGGAGAGTGGAGACGCTGTCTAAGCAACAACAGGCCAGTATGCAAGTTAATCATGATTTCCTTGCAGGTTTATTTAGTAATTCAACTACAACAGCACAAAGACCAAGACTGAGTGATATTGCTTCATTCAATCCAGATCCAGACTGGTGTGATCAGGTTGACCAAGCAGAAAGAAACCACTGGAATTTAAGCGAGCCGTGATAAAATATACACTAAGAGTATAATCTGGAATATTGCTCAATAATTTTATAATATCATTTGAATATTGACATGTGGGCTCAAAGTTGATCTTGGTACTCTTAAGTGAGAAAAATACTCTTTAAGAGCAAGACGACTTTGACAACTTGGTACGCTTAAGTGAGTGAAATGCTCTTTAAGGCCAAGTTGTGTTGAGCTAT
This sequence comes from Heliconius himera, assembly GCA_021202915.1. Taxonomy (NCBI): domain Eukaryota; kingdom Metazoa; phylum Arthropoda; class Insecta; order Lepidoptera; family Nymphalidae; genus Heliconius; species Heliconius himera. The sequence goes on from JAJHJA010000408.1 coordinate 127,206, forward strand.
GAGTCTGGGTTCCTAAGTGTGGCATAGTCCCTTTAGGTTTCCTAAGTGTGGCATAGTCCCTTTAGGTTTCCTAAGTGTTGCATAGTCCCTTTAGGTTTCCTAAGTGTGGCATAGTCCCTTTAGGGTTTCCTAAGTGCGGCATATTCCTTTTAAGTTGGGTCATGTTGTCGAGCTATTTCAGTGTAAAGAATGATAAAATGAGCAAAATTCCATTATGGGACTGTTTTATGATACAGTATAATTTAGGCGCACGACCAACTGCTGTTTACTGTTACAGTGATTTATCCCGACTCGTGGGGTGCCCGGGGCGGGCACCATGCAGGATGGCCGTGTTGGCAACACGATTCTTATTCATTCTACCCTACAACTTATTTATTAGCGATCGTATAAAAGACCGCACGGATATTGTACGGGCAGTCTTGGCTCTGGTGTGGCTCGGAGCACTACTCGTGCTCTGCCACTGACTAACCTCGACTATTCGGATAATTGATTATTTAGTTAATCGATTATTATCGTAATTATGAATGTGGTTAACACCTATTTGTAATTACATTGGGCTGGAGCAGTGAAGGCGAGTGTTTGTTACAGTAAAGGGTACCCTGAAGCCTACACCTGTGGTCGCAAGTCCCAGGCACTGCTCCGAGCTTCTGAGTGTTTGTACATGTGTCATGTGTTCACATATGATTAGAACCAAAGGCCAGGACATGGCCGAGGCTCTACTCGTTTATTATTTACGCCCACCGTCGACACTAATATAAAAATAAACAAATAACAAAGCAGCAAAATGTGAATGCCCGGGGCTATCACTCTGCTCTGCGGAGGGTTTCGGAGGTTTTGCGCGTCACAAAGAGATGTTTGCCTTCAGACGTCTGTCAATAACGACGGCTGTCCCGCGAGTGACTGTCGGAGGGACCTTTACTTTTGCTCTTACTAACCGAATAATTGATTATTGGTTTACAATATTTTTTTACTCATATGTATTAACTTTGTTTAAAAAAATAAAAATAATAGCACGTTGCATTTAGCAAACATTGCTATTATAAACTACTAGGAGCTTAGTATTCTATAAAATGAAGAGTACATTTTAAAAACTCTCTTAATTATCCTAATGTTAAATGAATTCATTATTAGGATAATTAGGACAGTCCAATTTGAATAATTAAAAAAAGCTTTAAAAAGAAATTACATATGTTAGAGGGATTTCATTCTTACATTAGAGACGTATAAAGATAAAAAATAAACAATTTAATACGAAAGAATATAGTTTCACATATTTACATCAAGTTTTTAGAAATATTAATATAAATACGGGCATATGTATAAAATGTAAAAGTCCCGAGGTATAATGATACCTCATCATCCGAGTAGGCTTCAGCTTGTCTTCCTCAGAGAGTCGCTCATATGTGCAAAGTGAGTGCTCCTGCGTCTCTCGTGTACACGTCCGCCAACTACGGGACGGGGCATTACCGTTTATTATAGAAATCTTTATAAAATATAAAATAATTCCACTTGTAAAACAATTACTGAAAGCATTGCGCTCCAGCATTGATCGCGGAGTACGTATGCTTTTAATCAAGCTTCGCTTTTGATGTACTGAGACATAGGGAATTATTAATGTAGTTGTACAATAGTTTAATGTACCATTTTATAAGTAGCTGTAGCAAGCAAGTATAAAATACTAATATAATAAACTTAGACTTTAAGTATATTCCAGTTACATGAAATTGACTCGCATCATATATAATTATATAAATGTAAATTTTTGTTTAAATGTCAAACATGTATAGTATATTCTCATCGCTGGTCGATGAGAATAGTGTCTACCCTCCTTCCTAATCGCCGGTGTCTGTTGGTTGAGCCGAGTGTCATACCTCTCGTTGTTACCATGACAACGGCCGCGACGTCGCTACGTCGTCTGCCCATCAAGCTAGCGCTCGTTAGAAGGAATAAATAAAATAGGCAGCCCTCAAACACTGAGCGGTTCTTGGCACATTTCTTCGTTCTTCGAGAGTTCATAAAATGAACTTTACGTATATTGGCTTAGGACCTCAGATGGCGGTATTTATTTCCGTGTCGGTCGCGACGTAATTGCTTAAAGCCTTTTATGCTTAGCTTTTTCTCTAGATGCTAGATGCTGTCGCGTGGAGCTATTGTGGGAATTAGCCGGTGCTACCCGCTGGAGAGCTGTCTGTGACCGCGGCTGCAATTCACTCAAATGAGGTTATTATTTTATCGATGTGTATTTTTCGAGACGAATTCTGCATAAACTGCTATATGAGAGGGTAAAAGGAACAGTAACAACCTTATTAACCAGAGCAAAGAAATGAAAATATTAAATATTTCAGTCCCCGAGTGGGATCCACAATCGTCGCGCTTACAGACACTTGTGCCACTGCGCCACGGCGGGCTCGTATCAATTATTCTTACAAATGTAGCCATACAGTAACAACTTCTTTTCACGCTTAGAAATAGCTATAGCGGTACTTATTGACCGCAGACAGTTTACAGCTCGAGAGGGATCGAAATAAAGTTTCGATATCAAAAATCGAGTGTCGAATGCGACCGCGTCGACAAATTGCCCTCATAAAGCGACTGCACCTCCTCGCCGGTCCTCGGTCGCCTCTACTGCTCGTAGTGGCCGGAGTGACTTTATGACGGCCCTCCCTGCGAGAGTGAGTGTGAGGACTGCAAGTTGCAACTTACACAATCGTTTACGTCCACTCCGCACTTTATTTCATTCCAATTCAACTTCAATAGCACAAATAAACTGCAGCAATTGTAGATTTGTAGAACTCGCGACCGCCCCCGCGCCTCCCACACCGCCCCTCACTGGACTCGACTATACTGTTTTAAACAAAAAGAAGAATAATTAATTATAATTTTTTTTTAAATAATATTATAGCATCTTTGAAAAGATATTTTTTTTATCCTGCGTATAGCAGGGTACAGAGGAAGCCTAGTGCTAAGACAATTTGTTCCCCACTTTCCGCCCAATTTTCGAGACATTGGGCGCGTGTTGAGTAGCGGAACTTGTTGCACTTTGTCTTGTTACCTGTTCAAAAAAAAAGCGTGGAGGACTCGAACTTACAGTTGCGTTTACAGTCAGACACTGTGCTACTGGTCCACGATGTCCTCGATATATTTCACGTATTGACGTAAAATTTTAAAACAGTATGAGGTTTTGAAGACCTGAAGTTATTTGTTGTTTGACACAATAAACATTACGTCACCAAATATGTAATACATAAATGTTGTTTTATAATATGTATATCGAAAACCTAAATTTATTCGTCGCCTCTTCGACCAGCAATATCACTGGCAGGCGGGACGGAGGGCGGGAGTGCGGGAGTGCGGGAGGAGAGGCGGTCGTGGGCGTCCGGTAGCGGGCAGATTTATCGTTACTTAGGAGTTACGTGTACTTTAGTGTAGAGTAGGTGACGACGCGACATCTCATCTGGATAATGTATTTGTACCGAATCGCCGGCATTCTTGTTTCTACATAAAAATCTGAGTTAATATGTTTAGCGTTAGTCATCTGGTCGCTTGTGTCGGTGACGGATTGTGCTTAAAATGGTCCACCACTTACAGGTATTGCTTTACGTTTGCTTAAACCTAGGACTTATATCAATATTTCATAAAATAATAACACAGAGGCCGTCGTGGCCCAGGGGCACAAGGGTGTGACTGTAACGCGACGGTTGTGGTTTCGATCCCCACTCGAGGAAATGAAATATTTATTTTTCTATTTATTCGCTTTGGTGTCGAGGCAAAGAGCGGCGTTGAGTTCCGCCACTCAATACGCAATGCCTCCAAAACTTGGCGGAAAGTGGGGAACGGAGCGTCTTAACACTAGGTTCTCTCTGCCTACCCTGCTGTGTGCGGGATACAGCGTGAAGCTGATTTGATTTTAATAACACATGTTGACTGTTGACTTTGACTTTAAGAGTAAAAAAATATATTATTATGATTTCATAGAAGCCTTTCTAAATTAGGCGCCATATCCAATACAATAGAGGCCGTCGTGGTAAAGTGAGACGTGAAGCTATAAAAAATATAGCACAAACAGCAAGCATTTGTAAATATAAGTGATATGAGTATTTACATAATAACCGGTATGTTTATGTTTTAGTTTTCAGTACGTAATGTATACAGTATACAGAGAGCGCTGTAAATCAGAGGCCGCAGGAATGCGAGGAGGCGCGGACGTGACGGGGCGCACTAATTGGATCGCGGGATTCTTTGTCGACCCTTCTCACCGTACTCTGTATTGCTGTACTGTAGGACACCTACCGCAGGCCGCGACGATGGCGGTTCATGTGGTAAATACTTACCAAATAAACGGAATGGCAATTAAATCTAAGATTATTTTATGTAATTTTTTTGATAAAATATTTTTTATATATTGAATTAATGATACGCTGAAATTTATACACAATTCTATTGTTATTTGCAATCTTTGAGTTAAACATAAACTTTCTCACTTCTTTGTAAATATTTATTTACATTAATTTTTGTATAAAATTTTCCTTACGTACAAAAATACTGTGTTTCTCTAGAGCGAGCTCCCGGAACCCCTTCCGGTCAGAGTGTCGGTTTCAAAGCACCGGCAATTCAATTCTTTAGTTCAAAAGCGGAAGCGTACTTCCTCTTCGTAGTACGTAGTCGTGAACCTACGTTACACTCGTGATGAGGTTGTCATTATTTACCACCTTTCATTAACTGCTCTATAAACATTTCTATTATTTATTTTGTTTCCTAACTATTATTTAAAAATGCTACTTTTAGTTTCTGAAAATGAACGAATTTTGCGATGACGAAAATAGGTAATTTGAATAGAAATTATTGTAGTTTTCACTTGCATTCCGGTCACAGTGTCCTCCAGGCTATATTGCATATAGAGCGGCAACAAGTAATACTAACGCGTTATCTGTGTATAGTTTATTAAAAAATCCTAATTAAAACAACACTAACTAACATGCAATATTTACGTGACACTTGAATTCGAGTCCCGTACTCTATTACTTACTATTGAAGTGACACAGACCGCAGACGTGACGCGTTGTCACGCCTCTTTTATTTATTTCAGTTTTTGACAAGAATGCGATGTCTCTATCGATAGAATGTTCACATTTTTAAGTATTCACGTCTCACTCGGTCCACACTCGCGAGTCACGACTCCGGATCAGTTCAGAATAGTATTGTTCGAACTTCCATACGTACACATCGTACATTATACATGTGACACTGTGAGAAATTTTTGTAGACTCGATACCACAATGCCGAATAACATCTATATATATTTATACTTATTAAATCATCCATATATTTTATTCAATCATCCATATTTAGCCTAGAATTCATTCTCCAGCATATATATTTCTCCACTTTACACTTAATCTCGAGACATGTCACACCAGAGTCACCACCGCACTGGGATCGAATCCACAACCACCAGGCAGTCACTGAATGAGTACACATCTACTGTGCGAAGTTGGTGTTCTGTTTTCTAAAGAAATAATAACTAACTAACCAAGATTAATTTGTAGTAAGAAGTAATTAGTTCACTCTGATTGAATTCGGATTTACCGCATTATATAATATGTAAGGAAATAAAATCCAGAAAGTAAGAGAGCTTTTATTCTTGGGACTTGTTAATTACTACTATGTGCCCAAATGTTATGTTCGTAATACGTATTATATTGTATGTTTTATATTGTATAAACATTTTAGGGGTGAAATTCAGCTTCACGCTTTATCACGCATATAGCAGTGCATGTAGAGGGAACCCAGATTTAAGACACTCCGCTCCCCACTTTACTTCTAATTTTTTCCGAGTTGGAATCGAACCCACAACCGTCATGTGTCGCTATGGCAAGAATACATCTACTAATATTCTAAAGGTGGTAGTAGTACCTTGAGAATATTATTATTTTGTTATTTTCATACTTTAACTATTTATTCAAGCGAGCGCAAGCGAGAACAAATTCCTTATAACTCCAAAACCAACATATTACAAACGAAATTGAATAAAATACAAAATAAACAAATACGTTTAGTACATTTGTACAGTCGACGCGGAATCAGAATAATGTGTATGTAGTTGTAGCAATATTTGAGTTCGCCATTACTTGTTGACGGCGCGGAGAGGTGCATTGTCTGTTAGTGCGCGCTCGAGATGTAGAGTCGCGGCGTCGCGGTAAATATTGTACTGGGACCGGGACCGCGCGGGCGGGACTGGCTGTCTTAGATACTCTTGTTTGATGTCCTTACATTTTGGATTTCTTGCGAAATAAATTCTTCTGTCTCAAGAATAGTTTAAAAACATATGGTAGTGAATGGATGCGAGCTGCCCAAGACGGAAGTGGTTGGTGCTGTATGGGAGACGGCGAAGTGCTGAAAGCTGACGCCGTCGTGGAGCAGGAGCACAAGCGTAAAACTATTGATGCGACGATTGTGGGTTCGATTCCCACTTGCCCACGAAGCAAAGCGCGGCATTGAGTCTCGCCACTCAATATATAACGCCTGAGAATTCGGCCGAAAGTGCGAAACGGCAGTTTCCTAATGGGAACGGAGTGTCTTACCACTAGTTTCTCAGGTTTCCTCTGCCTACACTGCTGCATACGGGATACAATGTCAAAAAAAAGTCGAGGAGCCTAAGGAGCACCCTAAGGTGTTAGTGGGCATTGTGACTGACCAACATCTGCCACTCCATTAGCCCCACAGAGCCCCGCAGAGCCAGCTCGGGGCCACAATTGGGACGAGTACCGCTGCTATATCTTAGCACTGTAGTTCATCAGAGACATGTTTAGGCATAAGTCCTCCATTATCAGCTCGCACGTGCACCGCACGTCTGGTCACTGAGCACTGAGCGCGTAATCCTCTTGCGGCCAACGGACTATGATAGAACTGAAATAACCTTTGCATTTTATTCATTTATTGGAAAGCTTTCATCCAAAGGCACTAATTAATGTGTGATTTCATAATGAATGTCGTTTTGCATATTTTTGATTTGCCTTGCTTTATCTGACTTTTTTGTGATAAGTATCTTATATTATTAGATTATAGGTATAAAAATTGGTGTAGCAGTACATGTCTACTGTATTATTTTTGAAGTAGTTTATAGAGATATAGAGAAGAGAAGAGTTTGTAGTTTATAGTCTAATAATAGAGACACCTCGACTAATGCATATGCATAAATAACTTAATATAAAATAGAAGATAAGTTTAAAAAATGTAAAAAAATGTATGCATCATTAGTTATTAACAAACAAGTAACAACTCATCAAAGTTATTCAGATAATAGCTCAATTGTTGATAATGAAATCTAATAAATCTTACAAAGAAATGGCTTATAACAAGGACAATACATATGTGAATAATAAAAACTTAACAAAACATAATATTTTTATAGATTCATTTTACTATTTTATGAGCTATGTTTTCCTTTAAAAATTTTTAAAATTAATATGTGTGTGAGAGAAGGGTTAAGTGGGTCTTCCAAGAAATTTGTGTATGTAGCAAAATACAGCTAATGTTACTATGGGAACAAAGGATTAAACCAACGAGTTAAAATAAAAAATATATAATATATACACAACAAAATATATAAAAATTTCAGAAAATTAATACATTAAAACAGAAAACCAAAAATAATAATACAATAAATAAATTTAAATCACCTTGGCAGATAATTAATATTAATAAAACGAACCCTCTTACTCAAATAAAATTACATGATAAAACAGAAACAGGTCTGTTAGAAGTTGTTGAAGATTTTAATATTTTTTTTGGAAAAGAATTAAACTAACTCAGCTTCACGCTGTATTTCGCACACAGCAGGGTAGGCAGAGGGAACCTAGTGTTAAAACACTCCGTTCCCCACATTCTGCCCATTTCTCGAGGCAAAGAGTCAAAGTAATCACTCAACACACAATGCTTTTAGAATTCGGTGGAAAGTGAGAAACATAAGTGTCTTATTAGGAACGGAATGTCTTAACATTAGGCTCCCAGTTTCTCTCTGCCAATACAGCGTGAAGTAGAAAAATTATTCAATATTTATATGTCTCGTTTTTTACAAGAAAAACAAGTATTATTAAATTCCTAAAAAAAAGCTTTGGCTACAAATCTATTCTTCCACAAATTCTGGAATGTGTACCTAATAATATAGCAAACACCTTTGTGCTACTTGTCTCATTAACATTTGCATATCGCCAGGTAATTTTCTTGATAGTCTTACGCCCAATATTAATAACCTATCTCCAACGTCAATCTTAGATTGTTCCATATATCCTATCTAGAGATTGGATAGATATCTGAAACAATGTAAGATTGACGTTGGAGATAGGTTATTAATATTGGGCGTTAAAATGGTGATAGTGAAACTTATCCATAAAAATAAAGCTAAAAATAAAATATCTGTCATTTTATTCTTAGCTTATAGCTATTGCTGATGAATATGAAATATGATTATACAAAAAATAGGTAACGACGGTAATGGGTTCGATTTCCACCCGGGACAACTCGGGAGAACCTAGATCTGACAACACGACAAAGCGCGGTGCGGTGCGGTGCGGTTCCGCCAATAAACACAAAACGTCTTAAAATAGGGAGGTGCATGAGGAACGGGATGTTTGACACTAGGTTTCCTTTGGTTACCTTACTAAAAAAAACTTAACTTAAAAGTAACTTTGATAATATGTTGCCTTGTGTCGTATTTGGTCAGGTTCATCCGCAGATTATCTCCAGCGCCTGCATTTCTATTTGTGTGATTACGTTTAGCTGTAGTTAAGTAACGCCGGGCGTCCATAGTAACGCGGGCGTCGGCTCTCGGCAGGAAATTAAACATTACTTCGCTATTATGTAGATGCAGATTAGTACCTACTTCAAGATCTAACATTTTTAAAATTAAAATTGAAAATTTTATTTTTATATAACAATGCTGTAATGAATTACATAATCAACTATAATGGGTGTAAAAACACCTTATTTTTAAAAGTAATGAAGTTATAAAAAATTGTAAGTAATTGTGAATAATTTACTTTTAACATTTAATTTGGACCTTTGTTAATAAGAGTATATAGTTATTTGTGTATAGTTTTGTAAAAACCTCAGAAAAGTTACATTTTGAATATATAACTTAAACAGCTGACGATACAAGAGGGCATCATAATATTTTCTTTCTTTTAACAAAATCTAATCCAAATACAAATCAAAAGTCTTTATTTCTGTTTAGTACAATATGTTGCCCTTAACCTGGCTAGCTCTATTATCTATATATTAAGAAAATATATAGAGTTTTTCCTAACAAGTGTAACTAAAAAAACTTTTTAGGGAACTTTTAGTTTCTCAGTTATTTTCAAATACTTCCATTTACAAAGTCTTCTCGTAGAAGTGAGACAGAAGATCTTCTTAATCGTCACCTCTTTGGAGATTATCGTGAATATCTTCTTCTAATAAGTTCGCTTCGTCAGTCTGCTCGTCGGCAGATACTAGTACAGCTTTGATTTTAAATTTTCGTAGATACTAGTGTAAGGATTTTATATTTATAAGTTTTAATATACGCAATAATTTATTATAAAAATGTAAATCAACCTCTTTATTTAATAAAAAGATACCAGATTACCAGAGGACATTACTAAAATGACGCTTTATGTGGTCAAAAAATTTGAGATACACTTTTAGACTTGGAGCGGAAGAAGAAAGAGGTCCTCTAGAATAACTTATATTATTAGAATTTACAGTATTTAGACATTGTACAAGCTTAATAGTATTTTGCTCTGGAATAAATATAAGTTCTGTAAAAGCCTCGAGGTGTTTGATTTCTTTACACTAGTTACTACTACTTTTGTATTCATAATAAAAAAAAATCTCCATTTTGCATGCTAAGTTTCTATTTTTCATGTGTAATTCAATAAAAATCATAAAAAAGGTAAACATTTACGTTGTTAATAAATAGCGCACTATGACTGGTGTAGGTGTCGATACACCAGGGCGGCAGGCGTGTGAAGAAACGAGGACGACCACTTCTCTCGCGCGGAGGATACACAAAAGTGCAAAGCGCTATGACAAAAATTAAGCAGTGTAGTGACTAAAAAAGAAATGTACCTGCCTGTTTTTTACACCCTTATAGCTTTTAAGGGTTAAAATGACGGAAGATGGGGAACGAAGGGTGTAAAGATAGAAAAAAGTAGACGGGAGGTGAGGAACGAAAGCAAGCTAATTTGCAAAAAATACTTACGGAATACAAGCAAGTTTACCGAAATAATTGGCGGTTGTCCAACAATGGCCTCCTTCTGCAAAACACGATCGGATTAGTTTTTAATTAGTGTCGGAGGCCGTCGATCCTTTACGTGACTTTCGTGGACGGTACACGTCGACTTCAGTGGTACAACACGCATAAATAACTTACAAAAACAAGTGAAACATTCTTATCGATTTTTCAAATTTACGGTATTAATTATGAAAATAATAGGTATATGTTTCTGGTTTTAAGATAATAATAAATCATAGTTCAATGCTGATTTCTATCTTTATATTACAAAAAAAACAGTTGAATCGTCCTAGTTGTCACCTAACAGACCAGCCAGTTACATGTAGTCATAGACACTTTAATTTTTCAAAATTAACAAAATATTTATTTTACTAAAAGTATAACTTTTTTCACAAAATGTTCAAGCATATAGTTTTTACGTTCATCATTTCCTTTGTTGTCTTAACGATGTTAAGTTTATTTTTATTTGTAACATTTTTTGTAACGACAATACTAATAATAATTGAGGGAGATATTTCTATTTAAACGGAAAAGCCTCGTTAAGGCGTATTTTGAAACATTCATAATCAGACCGCCGCTAAGTAATGACGTCAACATTTTTCTCCACATTCGACCTAATAATGAACATTTTGTGTAACATTGTAGGGAACTATTATTTATATTTACAGTTTATTTAATATGTGTTATTTATATATTTCAATATAGCAATTTATTTATTTATCATTTATATACATACGACTACATACATATATTTAATATAATTTATATATTTTATAACAAGTATTCGTATTTAGTGTATCTATACAAAAGCGCTCGCTGCCTTCGACTGAACCGGTGAGGAGTAATATTTACTCCTACCCACTTGTCGACGGCATATTATAATTCTAACAGTCGTTGCTTGCCACTCGATGCGCTTTCTATACGTTCCTTTGTTTTATCTAATACTTTATCCTAAATTCGTGTATTTCGTGTTCTGTTATATATATATATGTTTGTGGTTGACTTTCTTATATACTGTATCGTGATTGTTAATTGTGATTTGTGTTATCACTGTATTGTATGTACATATAAAGTGGTGTTGATTAAACTCAGTGCTATTCGTAAGTAGACTTTTATTCTCCCATCATCAACACTACATTGGTGACCCCGATCTGCACGCCATGGACTATACCACGATGCATAGTGATAGTGACTCAACTCAATCTGTCACTAACCGACCACAACGGGCAAGAAAAATTAAGCGGGTAGAACCTCTCAGCGGTGACCCACCCACCTTTCTACCCCCGCACCAGTTGAGAACACCCCCATTTTGGCCAGAAAAACCTGCAATTTGGTTCGCACAGGTCGAATGCCAATTTTTCCTATACGGAATCACCGACGACGCGACCAAGTTTTACCACGTTCTTTCCATGATAGACCGAGAATATGCGGCCGAACTGGAAGACGTCATCACTGGCCCACCCAATTATGAACTATTGAAAGCGAAAATAATGAAGCGCTTTTCATCATCGCGCGAAAATAAAATTAAACAGCTGCTGTCACAAGTACAGCTTGGAACACAGAAGCCTTCACAGTACCTGCGTCATCTCCAACACTTGGCTGGACTTGGTATCCCTGGAGAAATTCTGCAGAGTATTTGGACCAGCCGCTTACCTGTGGAGATGCAGACAATTATAGCGTCACAATCAACTCAGCCCCTGGACGCGTTGGCGGAACTTGCTGACAGGCTACATGAAATGGCAGCTCCACCACATCAGCCAGCTGCCAAAGCAACATCATCATCATCATCTTCAGAGCCAGGTATCGACTTGCTAATGCAGCAAGTCGCAGAATTGACCAAACAGGTTAGTGTGCTCACATCCCATATATTTGAAAAGCCACGACAGCGTGAGAGATGTCACAGCCAAGCCCGCAGCCGATCAGTATCATGTCGGCCTACCTCCAACCATTCGGCTAATGCTCCGAGTCAATCAGCCATGGCGACCAATGGTACTACCACCTCGGGTCGACTTTTCATAACGGACACTAAAACTAATACAGAATTTTTGGTGGACACTGGTAGTGATATTTGTGTATTTCCAGTTAGTGCCATTTGTAAAACAAATAACAAAACATCTTTCCAGCTCAGTGCGGCAAATGGTTCGGCTATCGACACATACGGCTGCATTAACCTAACATTAAATATCGGTTTACGTCGAAATTTTCCGTGGCGTTTTATAATAGCTGACGTAACCAAACCTATCATCGGCGTAGATTTTTTGGCACATTATAAAATTATTGTAGACCTTAGCAACCGAAAGTTAATAGATAGCCTGACCAATGTAAGCACTGTAGCCAGTATTATTAATTCTAAGAGTTTAATTACTAGTGTTAAGGTATCGACTGGCGGTAATAGTGTTTATCATAATATATTATCTGAATTTCCTGAGATAACCCGACCCGCCGGTACACCGCCAACTGTAAAGCATAACACAACACACCACATACGCACTACACCAGGTCCACCAGTAGCATGTTCACCGAGGAGGCTAGCTCCCGAAAAATTAAAAATAGCTAGGCAAGAGTTCGACGCCATGTTGGCCAACGGTACGGCTCGACCTTCAGACAGCCCATGGTCATCACCCCTGCACCTCGCGTCGAAAAAAGATAATGGCTGGCGTCCTTGTGGGGACTACAGACTCCTTAACGCCAGAACCATTCCAGACCAATACCCGATACGTCACATTCAGGACTATTCCAACAGCTTATTTGGTTGTAAGTACTTTTCAGTTATCGATTTAGTTAAGGCTTACAACCAAATCCCCGTCGCCGAGGAGGACATACCAAAAACGGCAATTACAACCCCATTTGGTTTGTATGAATTTCCTTTTATGACGTTTGGGTTGAGAAACGCTGGGCAAACTTTCCAGAGGTTCGTCGATGAAATGACCCGTGGTCTTGACTTTTGCTATCCATACCTAGACGATTTTCTGGTGTACTCCAGGACTCAGGAGGAACATGAAGACCATTTACGCCAGCTCTTCACCCGTATGAGAGACTACGGAGTACTGGTAAATACGGCGAAATGCGTCTTCGCTGTTTCAGAGGTCACATTTCTGGGGTACCACGTTTCTAGCAAAGGTACGAAACCGTTGGATACAAAAGTCAAGGCCATAACTGATTTTCCCATTCCCAAAACTGTAAGGGAACTTAGAAGGTTCCTGGGAATGGTAAACTTTTACAGACGCTTTATACCTAAAGCCGCTCAAATCCAAGCACCTCTCAATGCCCTACTGACCGGCTCCGTCAAAGCGTCTCATCCCGTCCATATAGAGGGAAATTCATTACAGGCATTTGAGCACTGCAAGAAGAGTCTTTGCGAGGCCGCACTTCTAGCTCACCCCGACCCTACTGCTACACTTGGACTGGTCACTGACGCCTCTGACACGGCGATAGGTGGAGTCCTCCAGCAACTCCAAGATGGAGCATGGCAGCCTCTAGCATTCTTCTCTCGCAAGTTGAGCCCATCGCAAGTAAAGTACTCACCATACGATCGCGAGCTCCTTGCAATATATGAGAGTATAAAACATTTTCGCCATATGCTAGAGGCCAGCCACTTCACTGTCTATACTGACCATAAGCCGCTGTGCTTTGCTTTCCATGAAAGGAAGAGCAACTGCTCCCCGCGTCAGTATAGACATCTGGACTTCATCTCGCAATTCACGACCGACATACGACATATATCCGGCCAGGACAATGTCGTGGCCGATACCTTGTCTCGGGTCGATGAATTGCAGATGCCTGTTAGTCTAGAGGTACTGGCCAGTTCCCAGAAAGCAGACGCAGACCTCGCAAATATACTTGCCGGCAACACTTCGTTGCGTTTGCAAAAGCTGATAATCCCTGGGAGTCGTACTGAATTGTACTGCGACGTCAGTACATCGACTCCCAGGCCTTTCGTGCCAGCTACCCTTCGCCGGCAAGTATATGACTCCTTGCACTCGCTCAGTCACCCTGGCGCAAACGCAACTGCTAAGCTCGTTGCACAACGTTTTGTTTGGCCACTGATGCGGAAGAATTGCCGTGAGTGGTCTAAGGCGTGTTTACCATGTCAGCGCTCGAAGGTACATCGTCACGTATCCTCACCTTTAGGTACGCACACATTACCTCCGGCGCGATTCAAACACGTCCACTTAGACCTGATCGGCCCACTGCCACCGTCCAGCGATGGATATCGGTACTGCTTGACAGCCGTCGATCGCTTTACGCGATGGCCGGAAGCTGTCCCCATTACCGATATCATAGCTGAAACAGTGGCCAAAGCATTCATATCCTGCTGGGTATCCCGGTTTGGTTGTCCTACCGACATTGTTACGGACAGAGGTCGGCAGTTCGAATCCGCCCTGTTCGAACAATTATCCAAATCCATTGGATTCGAACATCGTAGGACAACCGCATATCACCCGCAGTGCAACGGCTTAGTAGAACGATTCCATCGGCAATTGAAAGCCGCTATTGTCTGCCACGGTGACAGCAACTGGACCGAGTCACTCCCATTCGTCCTTCTCGGCATTAGAAGCTCATATAAAGAGGACCTACAAGCTTCATCCGCAGATCTGGTGTACGGTGAGTCACTGCGACTGCCCGGAGAATTTTTCGGGCATAACGTCGCCACTCCCACCACTGACATCACCGATTTCTCGACGCGGATGAAGCATTTCGTCCAAAATGTGCGACCAGTTCCTACGCAGCACCACAACTTAAAACGAAAAACATTCGTCTTTAAAGATCTAGAATCCTGTAGCCACGTCTTCCTCCGAGAAGACGCGCTGCGGGGTTCTCTGCAAGCTGCGTATACTGGTCCACATAAAGTTTTGTCAAGAGACAAAAAAGTATTTAAAATAGAAGTAAAAGGTAAATCCCTAACATATTGCGCAGCGACACCGACACATCCGATTACTCAAATACTCTTCTCTCTGACACACACGCAAGCACACACACAAACGCATACACAAGCACACATACAAACGCACACGCAAGCACACACCCAGGCACACACAAGGATACACATACAGATACACAACTACGTCACTCACCCTTCAGACACACTACTCGGTCAGGGAGACATGTACGTTTCCCTGATTATTATCGTCCGTAGGCACGGCCTCTGGAGGGGAGTGATGTAGGGAACTATTATTTATATTTACAGTTTATTTAATATGTGTTATTTATATATTTCAATATAGCAATTTATTTATTTATCATTTATATACATACGACTACATACATATATTTAATATAATTTATATATTTTATAACAAGTATTCGTATTTAGTGTATCTATACAAAAGCGCTCGCTGCCTTCGACTGAACCGGTGAGGAGTAATATTTACTCCTACCCACTTGTCGACGGCATATTATAATTCTAACAGTCGTTGCTTGCCACTCGATGCGCTTTCTATACGTTCCTTTGTTTTATCTAATACTTTATCCTAAATTCGTGTATTTCGTGTTCTGTTATATATATATATGTTTGTGGTTGACTTTCTTATATACTGTATCGTGATTGTTAATTGTGATTTGTGTTATCACTGTATTGTATGTACATATAAAGTGGTGTTGATTAAACTCAGTGCTATTCGTAAGTAGACTTTTATTCTCCCATCATCAACACTACAAACATTTATAATACTATGTACTTTTGAATATGGTTAAGAATGAATTGAAATTATGTTTTAATAGTAATATTAATTTTATTTTATCGAAATGAGTATTGTTGACAAGCTCTGAGTAAGAATGTTCGCAGGACAGAATAACTGTTTGTTGGAAGTGGCTGCAAAAGTAAACAAAAAACATAGCTCACTTTCTATATAAGCTTCATGTTTCTTTAAATAAAATAAATTTCGTTTCGTTCGGTCGTTTGCTACCAGGCTTTGTTCGTATTTTAAATATATTGTAAGTAACCTATGTCCATCTCGAGATCCTCAAATATCTCTATATGAAATTTTATCGCAATCAGAGCCGCAGTTTAGCTCTGATTGCATCACAGACACACAGACAGACAGACAGATAGATAGACAGACAGACAGACAGATATACACACAGACAGAGTTACTTTCAAATGTATAATATAGGTATGATTGTATTGATTTTGTTTTAAAATATAAAAATAATAGCACGTTGCATTTAGCAAACATTGCTATTATAAATTAGTAGGAGCTTAGTTTATACTAATATAATAAAGTGAAAGAGTTTGCTTGTTTGTTTAAACGCTAAGAACTCTGGATCTACTGGACCGATTTACTTTTTTTTCAGAAGTGCTATAGGCTATATAACATTACGGTGTATTATCTTAGTTCGGTCGTTTGTTACCAGTCATTGTTCGTATTTTAAATATATTGTATTTCCTTTAATTTAGCATTATGTTAAAAGAATAAAGAATATCTAATATTATAATATCTTCGTAACTGCAGCCAAAACGTATGTATAAAAATCAATGTGTTTTGCTTTGAGTAATCTCCGTCTAGCCGTAAAGTTGCACCAGTGTACCCAGGTACACCCACACCGCAGCTCGTTGTAAGTGTACAGCAAGTAGTTCCTTACGGTAATAAGTACAGACAGCAGTCAGTAGACATACAGGTACCGTAGGGACGCTATTACTTGAGGGACGATTGCTTTTGCATCATTCGAAGCATACATTTGTTTTGACATGGGCGTGCCCAGCCGTGACTCACCCACGTGACATCACGTCACGTCACGTCACGGCGCGTCGTCTAGCGTATATGGGGCCGCTTACCTTGCAATTTGCGTTAATACTGTGCTGTGTTAGCATTCCTTCCATCAAATTATTGGAGATGGATTTTATTAGTTTCTTTAAATTCGCTTACGTTACGAATTAAAATGTGAACATTGAGATATATGTGCGAGTAAAGCTGAGAGATTAGCTCTCGTTACCGCGCTCGGAGGCTGGCGTCGGCTGGAGGCTGGAGGGTGGAAGCTGACATTAATCCTTCATTACGTTTGGTAATTAGACGGTAAAGACTATTAGTGGGATTATGAGGTGGTGGTAGAGAGTGCTTCACTCAGATTTGTTACAATCAAAGATCGATATCCAGCTCGCAATCACTGCTCACGTCGAAGCAGAGGCGAGGAGGCGCGCCTACCTCGCGGCGCTAATGTCTCGCAATCGACGCTAAGTGAGAGACAATAGCGGACCCGCACCTACATGCGTCTGTACTCTAGATATGTCTCGCTCCTTACATTCGACGTCTTACTCTCGTAAATACATGGATGTTTATGCAGTTTGAACCGCGCACCACAATTTAAGTAATAAAGAAGTTTTCACAAGTTTCTCCATAATTTTAAACTTAGTAAAAGTTGAATTTCAAGTAACCGCTTTTTAAACTCTTTCAATGTAAATGCTCTGAAAAGCAGTTTAGGTTGAGTGTAGAGAGTAAATCAATTGGATATTTCCTTTTTATATTTGAACAACATAATTAATATAATTATTTAACAGTAATTCATTGTAGGTATTGTATAGACAACCAATTTTATCCATATATATATATAAAGATTTTTCACTATTGAAATTAATTATTAATAATAATATTCAATTTTTCAATTGATCAGAGACAACATTTTATTTATAAATTAGTGTGATATTTTTTTAATCAATATATTATTTAGTATTATAAAGTATATTTTACTGTTTTAGAATTTAATATTTTAACAAGAATATTAGTATATTAATGTTTATGGTATGAATTTACTTACAAATATTATTTAAATATGAAAAAAAAAAATTACATACCTGCAATGTAATCGTCCATTTGGTGCAACAATAACGTTTATCCCTTTTAACTTACATACGTATAAATTACAACGATTTTTTTTATTTATCATTCTGTACCTCCGAATGAGAAAATAGAACCCCACTTTGTGGTCTCCCGTCCTATTGTCAAGACCCTTTTTCTCAGCAATCAATACCTACAGGTAGGTATTTTCCGTGAACTCCGAATCTTGAAATTTGGTACAAAGCAATATCTTACAGCAAAAATAAAGGAAAAATTGCTAAAAGTAAAAAAAAAAAACTAATATTTCATGGAAAAAAATCATTACACTTTTTTTTTTTTTTTTTTAATTTGCATACGGATGTAAACTTAAGTTTATCAACTTTAAATTAAACCACCCGTTGAATCTAGAATTTGGTACGGAACCCTCGGTATGTGAGTCCGACTCGCGTTTGACCGTTTTTTTAATATAGCAAGAGATGCAATAAAAGCTTAGAAACAGTTTTTCACCATATATTGACCTATAAAATAAACATATTGGATAATTTGCATAATAACATATTAAAACAATTAGGCCCTTCCAGTCAGTTTCCCTGTGAGGACGTCTACGGAAGTGATGATCACAGCTCGCGTCCGCGGTGGTAGTGATCGTGATATGTTCCGTCATTACCGGCTATTACCGACCATTACGGCCCCCTATATTACTGTTATCTGCGTACTTTAACACCACGCTTGAATCGCTTGGCTTTAGGCGTAGGAAAATTGATATTTATAAACAGGTATGAGAACCCACTAAGTGGAATTAATCATTATTTATGAATATTTTGATTTCTTATTTAAAAACGTATAAAAAATTGAACGTAGCGGGACTCGTACCCCTTCTGGAAACCGACCAGGCGCTTTGACCACTAAGCCATACGTTCTCATCAAGCTATGTCGAAATTTTTATACGCTTGTTACAACTTATTTATGTTGTTAGCATCTCTGTAGGGAGACTCCCGCTACGTTCAAATTTTTATACGTTTTCTAAATAAGTATTTTTCTTTCCTAAGTGTTGAGTAACATTTTAAAAATGTAAAAAAATATGTATTTTTATTTCTTCGCTCTGGCACCAAGGCAATAATCCGCCATTGAGCCATTGAGTTACCGCCACTCAAGTACTCAAGTACGCAATGTCTCGAAAAATTCAACGGGAAGTGGGGGAGTGCTATATGCGGGATATGGCGTGAAGTTGATCGAACACAATAGCAAGCCTCAATTAATCGAATCACTCTGTTGTGGTGAACCAAGAGCTCTGAATACAAATAACTAACACAAATAAAGCTCGAACAAACGCCGGACCGACCGACGCCTTATAATGTTCAACGTACATAATAATGTAGGTACTAATGTTAATGTATCCGTACTCATACCTATTTATATTTTTTTTACTTCATTTTATGCCGTGTGATCCCGGCGTAGAATAGATCATCCTGGTACTGGTGATGTCGTAAGAGGCGACTAAAGTACGTGTGGTAGAGTCACGTCGCCAGCAATGGCAACAAGCATGGGCAGACTCGACCGGATCATTACCACCCCCGGCGTTCAAAACTGGCGTTAAGTAGTGGCTGAGGTTCGCATCAGGTAATGCCGGGCTCCGGCGCCCGATCCCCCTTAGAGGCCGGCAACGCACCTGTAGCTCGTCTGGTGTTGCACGGTGTCGTGGGCGGCGGTGATCACTTACCATCAGGTGACCCGCACGCTCGTTTGCCTTGTCCTTTTCCAAAAAAAAAAACCTAAATATATGTGTACAACAAGACACACTTAAAGTACGTATATAGTGATTGCATTTTGGTGTTGTATTCGTACATACGTATTTATTTACCACGAGCAAGAATCAAAGGAAAAAATATTATATTGTACAAATAAAGATATTATGTCAATTAAATAATAATAATTGGATGGTATTCTTGTTGAATCAGATTTGGCTGAAATGTAAAAAATAATCTCAAAGTATTTACGCAAACAAACGGATAAGCGCCACTCTCTGATCATCAGAGTCGTGACCTGAAAAATAAAAGAAAAATATCGACACAATTATGAAACTTCGTGAAGCTGTAATCTCCGGGAACTCACAATAAGCTCACTGCTTTACTGCTAAATTAATAAGAGGATAAAAAATTAATTACAAAAAATGCAGAGAGCAAAGGAAAACATCGAAGTACTCGATAAAATAAACGATTCGATGGAAAATATGAAGAAAAATTAATTATTCTAAATGTAATTTATTAACGTCGTTCAGCTCCGCCGCAGCCGCGGGCGCGTTACGCGAACATATAATATTTTTATATTTAATTTTTTATATATATTTTCTCTATTATGTAGACGCATTTGGCAAATCTTTACATTATTCTCATAAAATTTTATCTTTAGTGTATTTAAGCTATTTAATTCGTAACTTATGTATTGTATTAAAGTGTTTTAAGCTAAGATGTTTTTTATCTTTAACTCAAAGTCGTTATTGAATATTAATTTCACTATCAAGAGTAAATGATTTGAAGAAATGTTATGTTATTTATAATATACATAAGAACTACGAATACCAAGCAACATACAAAAATAAATATATCACATACATTGGGATGCATGTTAAGCGGCACTCTGTTACAGGAAATGCTCATAAATTACTCGAAGCAATAAACCGTAACAAAAACCAATTCAAAATAGAGTTCGTAGTTTCAAATTGTAGAGAACAGATAAGCACATATCAAAGTAGCTCGTTCGATAAATTTTAAAAATGTGAAATGATGTATCACGGCGCTCAAGTTGGGGAAGTTGATTTTAATGGGAACTCGAGAGTAGTTCGGGAAAACATCTCATACATCAGCGCCGGGCCAACTTCGGCCGACGCTCCTCTAAGAGTCTAAGAGCCCGACGTTCTCATAAACTACTTGTCTTGAATCATATCCAGCCCTCGGAACTAGTTCCCCGAGCGGGCGGCGGTCACAGCCACGTGCGGCGAGCCGTTTGTAAGTCATTCCAATAATAGTTGTTTTATTTGTTAAAAGACTATTTATTTTACCTACTTAACCGATATAACAATGTATTTTGTTGTGTATTGTAGCAACCTATTTTGGAAAATTTTAAATAATTTAGTACTATCTTCTATAGCATTGTCCCGTATAGTCTCATCGTTTATTTTTGTGTGAAAAAAATATATATTGTAAATTTGGTTTGAAAATAACATATGTTACAGTTTGCCCGTACTTGGCGATAGAGATAGATACGTCAATAACCTAAGGGCGGATTGAGCTTTTGACCTTTCAAACTCTTTACTTTAGTATTGAGAGTTGGTGACCTGTCTACGCGTCAAATAAAAGGATTTCTTATGTGGATATAAAACGTGTATCAAATTAATAGAGAATACAGTAACAACCAATTTCAAGGTCAGTGTCAAACTAATAAGTAACGGATCAAAATATATTTTAAAAAATAAGACAGCTTCACGCTGTATCCCGCACACTGCAGGGTAGGCAGAGGGAACCTAGTGTTAAGACACTCCGTTCCCCACTTTCTGCCGAATTCTGGAGGCATTCCGTGTGAAATGGCAGAACTGAACTGAATGGGCGAAGAAATGGAAATATTAATTTAAGTAAATATTTCATCTCCTCGAGTGGGGATCGAACCCCTACGCCACGACTGGCCTCAAAATATATTTATTTATTAATAATTGAATAATTATATCAGTTAATATCAAGTATACTTATGCAATACCAAGTAAAGTTGATATTTAAAATATAACTTAAATTTTGTTATACTTCGAAAATTAAAGGAAATTTGTAGACAACATATAAAAATAGTAAAATAATTATTTGTTGTCTGTCCGTGGGACACAGCGCCCGACGCACGTGGGGACGACCACCACGAGGTCGAGACGAGGCCGGCCTGGGCGGACACGTTTAATTAAAACCACTCTTACATATTTACGACCGCTTTGAAGCTCTTTGATACTCGCCGCACTCCACTTCGTTTATAGTACGTGTGTACTATAGACTCTATTTAACTAGCTCACGTATATCGTCACTATGGTACACTGACTGTGATCTAAACGTATCTGATATTCGCGACATCTATAGAGTTCGTATAAAAAAGGAAAATGTAATAAACACTCCGATCGTAGTAGAAACTTCTTCGACTCTATTAAAGAATAAAGTTGTAAAATTATGTAAAACATTTAACATTAAACATAAAAACAAACTTTGTGCCAAGCATCTCGGTCTGCGTTCATCTGTGGATACACCAGTTTTTATTACGGAACAATTGACTAACATGGCATCACGCTTATACTTCCTGGCACGCGACCTTATAAAATCTAAAACTTACAAATACTGTTGGACTGCCTACGGAAAAGTTTACGTGAGAAAAGAAGATACATCTCCTATCATACTAATAAAAAATGAAGCACAAGTTCACAAGCTCTCACAAGAAGCATGACTAGAATCAGACTCATTTAACGTTTCTTGTGATAATGTGCTACATGTATTTTACTCACTAGGACTCTTTAACTTTTATATTTTCTTACTAGTAATGATAATGTTTATTTTTGTGTCCTTTTTATTTTTTTCTAACTATATTTGTTATACTATATTTGTTAATTTGTTAAGTAAAGTAAATATTTTATTTATATTAATTTTAACATATCTTAAAATTATACATAATTCATTCAATACACACAAACTCACACTCAAGCAAGCAATTAACCTAATAATATCAAAAATAAGCACACATAATAGATACCGGAATAATACTTTTGGCTTCTTCTTTTTACTTAACCCCGAATATATAAGCACTTTTATTATTATTATTAACATCCATGGATCATAATTCATTTAAAACGTTACAAGATATTGACCGCACAGTGTTTACGAATTCTACACAATGTGATATTGAAGAGCTAACAAAAATAAAGGTAAATAGAAATGACTTCACGATTGTGTCGCAGAATATTAGGAGTATCTACAATAACTTGGATGATTTTCAAATAACTTTGTCACAACTTAATTTTTGCGTGGACATTTTAGTTTTAACGGAATGTAGATTAAATTCATCGAAAGAAGTGCCGCGTCTCCCTAACTATAATGTATTTGCAACGTCTCACCATATTAACCAAAACGACGGTGTAGTTATTTACGTCAAAAACATTCTTAAAGCCAATACCAAGGAAATAAGACTTACGCATGCTACATGTTTACAATTAACCACTGACAATACAATAATCCTGGGAATCTATAGATCGCCTTCAAATCCTAATGCAATAAACTTTATAAATTCCTTGAGTACCCACTTAGAAACTATTAAGTCATACAAGAATATTATTATTACTGGAGATATAAACATAAATATTATTTCTAAACCTAGCGAGATCTCGTACGACTATAATAATAGACATAATTACCTTCTAATGTTGTCTACGCATGGGTTTCTTCCTGGACATTCACTTCCAACCAGAGGTAATAATTGCTTAGATCACTTCATGTTGAAACTTTGTAAAAATATGTACTCTTCATATATAGCAGTCATTAATACCTCTACAACTGACCATTCTACAATTTTCCTTAAACTCTCCTTGTTATGTAGAGTTAATCGTTGCCCTAAGACTAAAAAGTACACTGATTTCAGCAAGGCTCTTTCTATTTTGACTGAAAAAAATCTAACAGTTTTATTACATTGTGAAGATCCTAATCTCCTTACTGAACTACTAATTACTAAAGTGACAGAGTCATTGAACGAAAGTTCATATATGAAACATATCTCGAAGAAAAATCGTTCTATAAAACCTTGGGTTACACCTGGTATTTTGCGTTGTATTCGGAATAGAAACAAGATGCAGAAAAAACTAAGAAGTAACCCAGATTGTGATATAATGAAAATAGCTTTTAAAAGATACCGCACTCATTGCAACAATTTAATTAAAAAGGCGAAAAGAAAATATGATAGAGAACAATTAATGTCATCAACTAAAAATCTAAAAAAACTTTGGGATAAAATTAGAGCTATTACTCCTTTAAAGCCCTCTAAATCAAATAGCGATAGTCTTCTGAATGTAAAGCCTACACCAACAGAGTCCGTGAATTATATTAACGACTATTTTGCAAATATTGGAAATCAGCTTGCAAATAATATACTTTTAAATTTAACTCAAAGAAATAACCTTCAATCTTTTATAAAATCTAAGGCGTTCTCTTTCGTACTGCTTGATACAGACTCTAAAGAAATAGATTCCATTATTGTGAATTTGAAATCTGATAGTGCCCCCGGATGGGATAATATTCCCACAACATTCCTAAAATTAGCCAGACACATCCTTACCCCAATTATCTGCCACTTAGCGAACCTATGTTTTAAGCTAGGTACCTTCCCTACTCTCCTAAAACAATCAATAATTACACCAGTTCATAAGGGAGGGGACAAAAGTAATATTAATAACTACAGACCGATCTCAGTTTTACCATCTATTGCCAAAGTTATAGAAAAGCTACTAAACTCAAGACTACTTAATTATATGGAAAAATTTAATATTATCTCTAATTCACAATATGGCTTTCGACGTAAAAGAAGTACTGAAGATGCTATTGTGACACTAACTTCACATGTCTCTGAACTTCTTGATAAAGGCAAGAAATGCTTAACTATCTTTCTAGATCTCAAAAAAGCCTTTGACACAGTTTCCGTTCCTATCTTGCTGCAAAAACTTGAAAGTGTTGGTATAAGAGGTACTCCTCTACTATTATTTGAAGACTACCTAAGTAACAGAAAGCAGAGAGTAAAAATTGGAGAATACACAAGTGTCGACTGTTCTGTAAGCTTTGGCGTTCCCCAAGGAAGCGTTTTGGGGCCATCTCTATTTTTAATTTATATGAATGACTTGCTAAATACCAATATTAAGAATGGTCAAACTTTTGCTTACGCAGACGACACTGCAATTGTCTTCTCGGGTCCTTCCTGGAACGACGTAAAACAATTCGCGGAAATAGGGCTCGCAAAAGTGTCTCTCTGGCTTAAATCTAATGTTCTCACACTTAATATAGACAAAACTAACTACATTTGCTTTACTATAAACAATAGAACTCAACCCGGAACCAATTTTAAAATAGAATTGCACAACTGCCTTTACAGTGATACTTCTCCATGTGACTGTGCCCCATCGATCTTGAGTAGAGTTTCTACTACCAAATATCTTGGTGTAATGCTTGATCAGCGTTTATCATGGCATCCACATATAGACTATACAAGTGCGAGAATTCGAAAACTTATATGGATTTTTAAAAATTTAAGGCACGTAACAAATAAAACATTACTAACCCAAATCTACGTAGCTTTAGCACAGTCAGTATTGGGTTATTGTATCTCTGTATGGGGTGGAGCATCTAAAATAAAATTCCTTCAGATAGAAAGAGCACAGAGATCCTTGCTGAAGGTTATGTTTTTTAAACCTTTTAGATCTTCTACAGAGACTTTATACACTAGCTGCGACTTATTGTCTGTAAGAAAGCTATATATATTGAATTGTGCTTTGAAGGTTCACAGAGCTGTATCTTTTTCAAATAACCTGGTGGAACCTAACAAAAGAAGAAATATTCCAGCATATGTCCCCTATGTGAAAACTAAATTTGGTAACCATCAGTTTGCAAATCAGTCGAAGTATTTATACAATGTCATTAATAAAACATTAAACATATATTCCTTAAACCTATTCGAATGTAAAAAAGCAATTACTGCCTGGCTGCGAAGCCTAAATTATGACTCTACAGAAGCCTTAATGCAACGTTGAACTTGCTCTA